>JAQZBX010039592.1:0-22982 GCA_029593785.1 Cabassous unicinctus
GTTTCATCATTTACTTCTAAGGCATCATAGAAAGTCTCTTTAGCGTCCATATTACTATCAACAGTCTCTTCAAAGTGATCTAGGCCTTTTCTATCAAGCATTTCACAATTCCTCCAAAAAATACTCCTTACCCATTTATAAAACCGTTCCAACATTTTGGTAATTACAAAAGCACTTCCCCACTCTTCGGGACCAAATTCTGTATTAGTCAGCCAAAGGGGTGCTAATGTGAAATACCAAAATTGGGTTGGTCTTTATAAAGGGTATTTATTGGGGGTAAAAGTCCACAGATACCAGGCCATAAAGTGTTAAGTTTCTTCTCTCACCACAGTCCATTGCCATCTGTTAGGGCAAAACAGCTGCCGATGTTTGCCAGTGTTCAGGCTTCTTGGGTTCCTCTCTTCCTGGGGCTGCGTTTATCTCCGGGCTTAGCTCCTGTTTCCTCCACAAGGTCAGCTATAGACGATCAGGCAAACAGCTCGCTTCTCTTCTCCTGGGGCCTTCTTTCCAACATCAAAACTGCTTCTCAAAATCTGCTTCAAAAGTCCTTTGCCTTGCCTTTTCTATTCGATTCCCCACCCACCAGGGGTGGGGCTCAATGCCCTACCGACATGGCCCAGTCAACACCCTAATCATAATTTAATCATGCCCAGATTAACAGATCAGTTTACAAGCATGAGCCAATTATATTTTTGGAATTCATAATTACATAAAATTCCCCAACGGTTACACAAGGACTTCCTTGTTTAATTGGCTGCTTTGAACTTGTTTTCACATACAAGAAATGAGAAAACTCTGGTTTTACCTAATGCTCTGTGAATGCACTATGTTTTTTTTTTTATGAAAGCTAAACAAGTTACTTGTTTAATTGGCATCTATGCACTTGTTTTCACTTAAATGTCTATATGCTTGTTTTTCCTAATACGCTGAGAATGCAGTTGTTTCATCAAGTTGTGAAAACTCAGTGAGTTACCTCTTCATTGGGTGATCTGCACTTGTTTTCACTTACAATAAATGACAACACAATGCTTTACTAATGCTCTTGGAAATCAGTAGTTTCTTCAGTTGGAAAAACTAAGCAATTTAGTTCATTAAATCACTGCTATGCACTTGTTTTAACTTACACTCAATGGCAAATCAGTTATGATAATTAACATTCTGTGAACATATTAGTTTCTTGATTTGTGAAAACTAAGTATGTTACTTTTTCATTTGGTGTTATGCATTTGTTTTAACTTACAACTGATGTCAAAACCCGGGTTTTACCTAACACTCTGAATGATGGAGGTTCTTAAGTTTCAAAAAATTTTTGAAAGTACTTATTTAAAGGATATTATTCACTTGTTTTCAATTACTATTAATGTCGAAATGGTGGTTTTACATAAAGCTCTGTAGATGCAGAATTTTTTTCAGCTGTGAAAACTAGGCATGTTACTTCTTTAATTGGCTGCTTTGCACTTGTTTTCACTAAAAATTAATGAAAATCACTGATTTTACCTAATGCTTTGTGAATGCAAGTGATCTTCAGTTTTTAAAACTAAGCCAGTTACTCATTTAATTGCCTGCTTCACACTTCTTTTCACTTACAATGTCAAGGCAGTAGTATTACATAAAATATTGGGAATGCAGTCATTTCTTCACTTGTGAAAATCAAGCAAGTCCTTGTATAATTGGCTGCTATACACTTGTTTTCACTTACAATCCATGTCAAAATGGTGGTTTAACCTAACCCTCTGTAAATGCAGGAGTTTCTACAGTTGTGAAAACTAAGCAAATTACCTTTATAATTGGGTGCCATGGCACTTGTTTTCACTTATAATCAATGTCAAAACACTGGTTTTACCTAACATTCTGGAAATGCAGTAGTTTCTTCATTTCTGAAAACTACTGAAATAATTTCTTTAATTGGCTGCTATGCATTTGTTTTCACTTATAAACAATGTCATAACCCAGATTTAACCTACTGCTCTGTGAGTGAATGACGTTCTTCACCTTTGAAAACTAAGCAAATAGCTTGTTTAATTGCCTGCTGCACACTTCTTTTCACTTATGGTCAATGGAAAATCAGTTGTGATAGCCAACACTCTGTGAATGCAGATTTTCAGTTGTGAAAATTAAGCATGTCTCTTCTTTAATTGCTATGCACTTGTTTTCATTTACAATCCATGTAGAAGCACAGGTTTTACTTAATGGTGTGTGAATGTAGGAGTTTCTATGGTTTTGAAAACTAAGCTATTTCATGGTTTAATTTCCTGTTACACACTTGTGTTCACATAAAAACAATGTCAAAGCAGTGGTGATAAAAATATTCTGTAAATGCAATCAATTATTCATTTGTGAAATCTAAGCAATTTCTGTCTTTAATTGGCTGTAACACACTTGTTTTAACTTACAATCAAAGTCAAAACACTGTTTTTATGTAATATTCTGTGAATGCAGGAGGTCTTTCATTATTGAATTCCAAACAAGTTGTATAATGTGCTGCTATGCGCTTGTTTTCACTTACAACCAATGTCAAAACCCTGGTTTTACCTAAGGAACTGTGAATGAAGGAGGTTCTTCAGTTTTCAAAGATTAAAGAAGGTGCTTGTTTTAAAGGATACTATACACTTGTTTTCACTTACAATCAAAGTCAAAATAGTGGTTTAACCTAACTCTCTGCAAATACAGGGTTAGCTTCAGTTTTGAAACAAGAAAATTTACTTCCTTAATTGGCTGCCCTGCACTTGTTCTCACCTACACTCAAAGAAAAAACACTGTTTTTACATAATGCTTTTTGAATGTAAGTGGTTCTTCAGTTTAGAAATCTAAGCAAGTTATTCATTTAATTGCCTGCTTCACACTTATTTCACTTGCAATCAATATAAAGCATTGATGATACATAAGATTCTGTGAATGCAGTCATTTCTTTTCTTGTGAAAACCAAGCAATTCCTTCTTTTATTGGGTGCCTTGTACTTGTTTTCACATAAAATCAAAGAAAAACAATGGTTTTTCCTAATGTTCATTGAATGTAGGAGGTCCTTCACTTTTGAAAACTAAGCAATTAGCTTGCTTATGTGGCTGCTTTTTACCTGTTTTCATTTACAATCAATGTCAAAACACTGGTTTTGCCTAAGGCTCTTTGAAAGCAGTAGGTTCTTCAGTTTTGAAAACTAAGCATGTTAATTGTTTAATTGGCTGCGATGCACTTGTTTTCACTTACAATGTCAATATGCTGATTTTACCTAATATGCTGAGAATGCAGTTGTTCCTTCAAGTTGTGAAAACTAAGCAAGTTATTTTTTCATTGGGTGCTATGCACTTGTTTTCAGTTACAATCAATGACAAAACAATGGTTTACATAACACTCTTGAATGAAGTAGTTTCTTCATTTGGGAATAGTAAGCCATTTACTTCTTTAAAAGACTGCTTTGCACTTCTTCTGACTTACAATCAATGGCAAATCAGTTGTGATACCTAATACACTATGAATTTAGTAGTTTCTTCAGTTGTGAAAACTAAGCATGTTACTTATTTCATTTTCAGCTATGCACTGTTTTTAACTGCCAACCAATGTCAAAACCATGGTTTTACTTAATGTTCTGGGAATGCAGTAGTTTCTTCATTTGTGAAAACTGAGGAGGTTATTTCTTTAATTGGCTGCTATGCACTTGTTTTAACTTACATTCAATATCAAAACATTTGTTTGACTTAATGCTTTGTGAATGAAGGAGGTTTTTCAATTTTGAAAACTTAGCATGTTGCTTGTTTGGTTGCCTGCTACACACTTGTTTGCATTTACAATGAATATCAAAACCCTGGTTTTAACTAACACTCTGTGAATGAAGGAGGGTGTCAGTTTTCAAAAATTAAGTGAGGTATTTGTTTAATAGGACGATATTCCCTTCTTCCCAGTTACAATCAATGAAAAAACACTGGTTTTATATAATGGTTTGTTAATGTAAGTGATTCTTCAGTTTTGAAAGCTAAGCAAGTTACTCATTTAATTTCCTGCTTCACACTTCTTTTCACTTACAATCAATGTCAAAACAGTGATGATACATAAGATTCTCTGAATGCAGTCATTTCTTCATTGTGAAGAAGATTTTTCAGTATTCAAAAATAAACCAAGATACTTGTTTAATATGATACTATTCACTTCTTCTCACTTACAATCAATGAAAAAACACTGGTTTTGACATTGTGAATATAAGTGGTTCTTCAGTTTTGAAAACTAAGCAAGTTTCTTGTTTAATTGCCTGCTACACACTTCTTTTCACTTACAATCAATGTCAAAATGTTGGTTTTACCTAATGCTCTGTATATCAGGAGTTTCTTCAGTTGTGAAAATTAGGCCCATTACTTCCTTCATTTACAGCTTTGCACTTGTTGTCACAATCAATGGAAAAACACTGGTTTTACTTAACAATTTGTAACTGTAAGTGAATTTCTTATTTGGAAAACTATGCAATTTACTCATTTAATTTCCTGATGCACAATTCTTTTCACTTACATTCAATATCAAAGCACTGGTTTTACCTAATGCTCTCTGAATGCAATAGGTTTTTCTGTTTTGAGTTCTAAGCAAGTTCCTTGTGTTTTTTTCTGGTATTTATACTCACATACAATCAAAGCCAAAACAGTGGTTTTATTGTTCTATGAATGCAGGAGTAATTTCAGTTTTGAAAACTAAGCAAGTTACTTGTATAGTTGCCTGCTATGCACTTGTTTTCACTTACAATCACTGTCAAAACATTAGTTTTACCTAACTCTGTGAATGCAGGATGTTACTCAGTTTTGAACACTAAGTGAGTTTTGTGTTTAATTGGCTGCTATACACTTGTTTTCTCTTGCAATCAATGTCAAAATTCCAGTTTTATCTAATGGTCATTGAATGCTGTAATTTCATCAGTTGTAAATACTATGGAAATTATTTTTAAATTGGCTTCCACGCACACGTTTCCACTTAAAATCAATGAAAAGACAGTGGTTTTATGGAATGCTCTGTGAATACAGGAGGTTCTTCAGTTTTGAATTCCAGCAAATAGTTTAATTTGCTGCTATATACATGTTTTCACTTACAACCAATGTCAAATCCCTGGTTTTACCTAATGCCCTGTGAATGAAGAAAGTTATTCAGTTTTTTAAAAAAGCAAGTTACTTGTTTAATAAGATACTATTCACTTGTTTTCACTTCCAATCAATGAAAAATTGATGGTTTTATCTAATGCTCTGGGAATGGAATCATTTCTTCACTTGTGAAACAGGCGCATTAGTCCCTAATTGGCTGCTATGCACTTGTTTTCACTTACAGCTAATGTAAAAACGTTGGTTTTACCTAATGCTCTCTGAAAGAAGGAATTTATGCAGTTTTCAAAAATTAAGCAAGGTACGTGTTTAATAGGATACTATTCACTTGCTTTCACTTACAATCAATGTCAAAATGCTGGTTTTACCTAACCCTCTGTAAATGCTGGAGTTTCTTCATTCGTGAAATCTAGGCACATTACTTCCTTAATTGGTTGATGCACATGTTTTTGCTTACAATCAATGAAAAAACACTGGTTTTCCTATTGCTTTGTGAATGTAAGTGGATCCTCAGTTTTGAAAACTAAGTAAGTTACTCATTTAATGACAAAACAATGGTTTACCTAACACTCTTGGAATGCAGTTGTTTCTTCAGTTGGGAAAACTAAGCAATTTACTTCTTTAAATGAATGCTATGAACTTGTTTTCATTTACAGTCAATGGCAAATCAGTTGTTATACCTACACTCTGTGAATGCAGTAGTTTCTTCAGTTGTGAAAACTAAGAACATTACATCTTTAATTGGCTGCTATGCCCTTGTTTTAACTGAATAACAATGTCAAATCCATGGTTTTACCTAACATTCTATGGACACAGTAGTTTTCATTTGTGAAAACTAAGGTAATCATTTCTTACATGGCTGCTACACACTTTTTTCACTTACATGAAATATCAAAATATGTGTTTGACCTAATACTCTGTGAATGCTTAATTGCATGCTATACAATTGTTTTCACTTATAATCAATGTCAAAATGCTGTTTTAGCTAATCCTCTGTGAATGCATGAGGTTCTTCAGATTTGATATCCAAACAGTTTAATTCTCTGCTATGCACTTGTTTTCACTACAACCAATGTCAAATCCCTGGTTTTACCTAACATTTTATGAATGAACGAGGTTCTTCAATTTTCAAAAAATAAGCAATGTACATGTTTAATAGGATACTATTCACTTCTTCTCACTTAAAATCATTGAAAAACCACTGGATTTACTTTGTGAATGTATGTGGTTCTGCAGTTTTTAAAACTGAGCAAGTTACTCATTTAATTGCCTGCTACACACTTCCTTTCAATTACAATCAGTGTTAAAATGGTGGTTTTTCCTAACACTCTGTGAATGTAGGAGTTAATTCAATTTTGGAAACTAAGCAATTTCCTTGTTTCTTTGACCCATATACACTTCTTTACAGTTACAATCAATGTCAAAACCGTGACTTTCCCCAATGCTCTGTGAATGCAGTAGGTTCTTCCGTTATGAAAACTAAGCAAGTTACTTGTTTAATTGGTTGGTATGCACTTGTTTTAATTACAATGTCAGTATGCTGGTTTTACCTAATACACTGAGAATGCAGTTGTTTCTTCAAGGTGTGAAAGCTAAGCAAGTTACATTTCATTAGGTGCTAATCACTTGTTTTCACTTTCAATCAATGACAAAACAATGGTTTAACTAACATTCTTGGAATGTAGCAGTTTCTTCAGTTGGAAAACAAAGTAATTTACTTCTTAAATGACTGCTATCACTTTTTTTCACTTACAATCAATGGCAAATCAATTGTGATACCTCACACTGTGAATGCAGTAGTTTCTTCAGTTGTGAAAACCAAGAATATTACTTCTTTAATTTGCTACTATGCATTTGTTACATTCAATGTAAAAACATTGGTTTTATCAAAAGCTCTTTTCATACAAGAGTTCCTTCAGGTTTTAATTCCAAGCAAGTAGTTTCATTTGCTGCTATGCACTTGGATTCACTTACAACCAATATCAAATCCCTTGTCTTACCTAACACTCTGTGAATGAAGGAGGTTCTTCAATTTGCAAAAATTAAGCAAGGCCCTTGTTTAATAGGATACTATTCACTATTTCTCACTTACAACCAATGAAAAAACACTGGTTTTACCTAACACTCTGTGAATGTAGGAGTTCTGCAGCTTTGGAAGCAAAACAAATTATTTCTTTATTTGGGTGATATGGAACTTGTTTCATTTACAATCTATGTCAAAACACTGGCTTAACCTAATGCTCTGTGAATGCAGTAACTTCTTCAGTTTTGAAATCTAAGCAGGTTATTTGATTAATTGGCTGCTATGCACTTGTTTTCACTTACAATGTGATTATGCTGGTTTTACCTAATATGCTGAGAATTCAGTTGTTTCTTCATCGTGTGAAAAGTAAGCAAATTACATTCTCATTGGGTGCTAGGCATTTGCATTCACTTACAATCAGTGACAAAACAATGGTTTATCTGAGGCTCTTGGAATGCAGTAGTTTTTTCATTTGGGAAAACTAAGCAATTTACTTCTTTAATTGAATGTTATGCACTTGCTTTCACTTACAGTCAAAAGCAAATCAGTTGTGATGCCTAACACTCTGTGAATGCAGTAGTTTTTTTAATGATGGAAACTGAGCACAGCACTTCTTTAATTGGCTATAATGCACTTGTTTTCACTTACAACAAATGTCAAATCCACGATTTTACCTAATGTCCTGGGAATGAAGTGTTTTCTTCATTTGTGAAAACTAAAGAAACTATTTCTTTAATTGGCCACTATGCACTTGCTTTGACTTGCAATCAATATCAAAACACTTGTTTGACCTAATGCTCTGTGAACGAAAGAGGTTCTTCAGATTTCATAGCTAAGCAAGTTGTTTGTTTCATTGCCTGCTACACACTTTTTCACCTCACAGTCAATGTCAAATGGTGATTTAACCTAATGCTCTTTGAATGCACGAGGTGCTTCAGGTTTGAATATGAAGCAAGTAGTTGCTGCTATGCACTTGTTTTCTCTTACAACCAATGTCAAATCCTTGGGTTTACCTAACACTCTGTGAATGAAGGAGGTTTTCAATTTTCAAAAATTAAACAAGGTTCTTGTTTAGGTACTATTCACTTCTTCTCAATTTCAATCTATCAGAAAACACCTGTTCTACCTTTGTGAATGTAAATGGTGATTCAGTTTTGAAAACTAAGCAACTTGCTCATGTAATTTCTTGATTCACAGTTCTTTTCACTTACAATCAATGTCAAAGCAATGGTGACACCAAAGAATCTATGAATGCAGTCATTTCCAAACTTGTAAAAGCCAAGCAACTCCTTGTTTAATTGGCTGCAATGCACTTGTTTTAACTTACAATGTCAATATGCTGGTTTTACCTGACACGCTGGGAATGCAGATGTTTCTTCAAGTTGTGAAAACTAAGCAAGTTACTTTTTAATTGGGTGCTATGCACTTGTTTACACTTACAATCAGTGACAACACAATGGTTTACATAAGACTCTTGGAATGCCTTAGTTTCTTCATTATGGAAAACTAAGCAATTTACATATTAAATGACTGCTGCATGCTTGTTTTCTCTTACAATCAAGGGCAAATCAGTTGTGATACCTAACCCTCTGTGAATGCCATAGTTTCTTCAGTTGTGAAAACTAAGCTCATTAATTCTTTAATTGACTGCTTTGCACTTGTTTTAACTTACAGCCAAAGTCAAACCCATGGTTTTACCTAACATCCTGGGAATGTAGTAGTTTGTTTGTGAAAGCTAAGGAAGTTTCTTAATTGGCTGCTATACACTTGTTTTCACTTACATTCAATATCAAAGCACTGGTTTGACCTAATGCTCTGCGAATGAAGGAAGTTCTTCAGTTTTGAATTCCAAGCAAGTAGTTTAATTTTCTGCTATGCACTTGTTTTCACTTACAAGCAATGTCAAGCCCTGTTTTTACCTAACACTCTGTGCATACTGGGGATCTTCAATTTTCAATAATTAGCAAGGTATTTGTTTAATTCGACACTGTTCATTTCTTTTCACTTACAGTCATTGAAAAAACACAGGTTTTACCTTTGGGAAAGTAAGTGGTTCTTCAGTTTTGAAAACTAAGCAAGTTACTCATTTAATTGCCTGCCACACACTTCTCTTCACTTACAGTCAATGTCAAAATGGTGGTTTTACCTAACGTTCTGTGAATGTAGGAGTTTGTTCATTTGTGAAATCTAGGCACATTAGTTACTTATTTGGCTACTTTGCAATTGTTCTCACAATGAGTGAAAAACACTGGTTTTACCTAAGGCTTTTTGAAGGCAAGTGGTTCTTCAGTTTGGAAAACAATGCAACTTACTCACTAATTGCCTCCTGCACACTTCTTTTCACTTACAATCAACGTCAAAGCCCTAGATTTATGTAATGTTCTGTGAATGCAGTAGGTTATTCTGTTTTAAATTCTAAGCAAGTTGCTTGTGTTATTTGCAGGTGTTTATCCTCACTTATAATCAATGCAAAAACAATGGTTTTACCTAATGTCCTATGAATGCAGGAAGTCTTTCAGTTTTGAAAACTATGCAGGTTACTTGTATAATTGGCTGTTATGCACTTGTTTTCATTTTCATTCAATGAAAAAATGCTGGTTTTACCTAATACTTGTGAATGCAGAAGTTTCTTCAGTTGTGATAATTGAGCAAGTTACTTTTACATTTAGTGCTATGCACTTGTTTTCACTTACAACCAATGTCAGAACCCTGGATTTACCTAATGCTCTGTTATTGAAGGAGGTTCTTCAGTTTCCAAAATTAAGGAAGGTAGCTATTTAATAGGATAGTGTTCACTTTTTTCCCTTTAAAATCCATGTCAAAATGGTGGTTTTACCTAAACCTATGTAAATGCAGGAGCTTCCTCAGTTGTGAAAACTAGGCATGTTACTTCCTTAATTGGCTGCTTTGCACTTGTTCTCACAATAAATGAAAAAAATACTGGTTTTACCTATCCCTTTGTGAATGTAAGTGGTTCTTCAGTGTTGAAAACTAAGCAAGTTACTCATTCAATTGTCTGCTTCACACTTCTTTTTGCTTACATCGATGTCAAAGCAGGGGTGATACATAATTTACTGTGATTGCAATGATTTCTTCACTTGTGAAAACCAAGCAAGTCTTTCTTTAATTGGCTGCTTTGCACTTGTTTTCACATACAAAAAATTATCAAAACAGTGGTTTTACCTATCACTCTGTGAATGTAGGAGTTTGTTCAGTTTTGAAACCTAAGCAAATTACTTTTTATTTCTCTGCTATGGCACTTGTTTTTACCTACAACCAATGTCAAAACCCTGGTTTTACCTAACACTGTGGGAATGAAGAAGGTTTTTCTGTTTTCAGAAACTAAGGGTGGTACTTGTTTAATAGGATACTATTCACTTTTTTTCACTTGCAATCAATGTCAAAATGGTCTTTTTACCTAACCCTTTCTAAATGCAAGTGTTTTTTTCATTTGTGAAGCTAGGCAAGTTATTTCCTAAATTGGCTGCTTTGCACTTTTTCTCACTTACAATCAATTAATAAACACTGGTTTTGCCTAATGCTTTGTGAATGTAAGTGGTTCCTATGTTTTGAATACTAAGCAAGTTACTAATTTAATTGCCTGCTTCACCCTTCTATTTACTTACAATCAATGTCAAAACAAAGGTGATATATAAAATCTGTGAATGCAGTTATTTCTTAACTTCTAGAAACCAAGTAAGTCCTTGTTTAATTGGCTTCTGTGTGCTTGTTTTCACATACAATAAATATCAAAACAGTGGTTTTACCTAATGCTCTGTGAATGTAGGAGGTTCTTCAGTTTTGAAAACTTAACAAATTACTTCTTTATTTGGCCATTATGGCACTTGTTTTCACTTACAATCAATGACAAAACACTCATTTTACCTCATGCTCTGTGATTGGAGTAGGTTCTTCAGTTTGGAAAACAAAGCAATTTACTTATTTAATTGGCTGATATGCACTAATTTTCACTTACAATGTCAATATGCTGATTTTTACTAATATGCTGAGAACTCAGTTGTTTCTTCAAGTTGTGAAAACAAAGCAAGGTACATTTTGATTGGGTGCTATGCACTTCTTTTCATTTACAATCAATGACAAAGCAATGGCTCACCTAACGCTCTTGGAATGCAGTGGTTTCTTCAGGTGTAAAAACTAAGCAATTTAATTTTTAAATGACTGCTATGCACTTGTATTCACTAACAGTCAAGGCAAATCAGTTGTGATGCCTAAAATTCTGTGAATGCAGTAGTTTCTTCAGTTGTAAAAATTAAGCATGCTACTTCTTTAATTGGCTGCAAAGCACTTGTTTTAACTTACAACCAATGTCAAGCCATGGTTTTACCTAACGTCCTAGGAATACAGTAGTTTCTTCATTTGTGAAAACTGAGGAAGTTATTTCTTTAACTGGCTGCTATGCACTTCTTTACACTTACATTCAATATCAAAATCTAATGATGTGTGAATGAAGGAGGTTCTTCAGTTTTGAAAACTAAGCAAGTTGCTTGTTTAATTGCCTGCTATATGCTTGTTTTCACTTACAATCAATGCGAAAGCACAGGTTTTACCTAAGCTCTGTGAATGCACGAGGTACTTCAGTTTGGAATTCCAAGCAAGTAGTTTAATTTGCTGCTATGCCCTGGTTTTTAATTACAACCATTGTCAATACTCTCATTTTACCTAACACTCTCTGAATGAAGGAGGTTCTTCAATTTACAAATATTAAGCCAGGTACTTGTTAAGTAGGATACTATTCACTTTTTCTCACTTACAATCAATGAAAAAGTGTTGGTTTTACCTTTCTGAATATAAGTGCTTCTTCCATTTGAAAACTAAGCAAGTTACTCATTTAATTGTCTGCTTCAGACTTCATTTCACTTACAATCAATTTCAAAGCAGTGGTGATACATAAGTTACTGTGAGTGAAATCATTTCTTCACTTGTGAAAACAAAGAAAGTCCTTCTTTATTTGGCTTTTATGCACTTGTTTTCACATACAATAAATATCAAAACCATGTTTTTACCTAACGGTCTTTGAATGTAGGAGGTTCTTCACTATTGAAATCTAAGCAAATTATTTCTTTATTTGGCTGATATGGCACTTATTTTCACTTACAATCAATGACAAAACACTCGTTTTACCTCAGTCTCTGTGAATGGAGTAGGGTCTTCAGTTTGGCAAACAAAGCAAGTTACTTATTTAATTGGATGCTATACACTAATTTTCACTTAAAATGAAAATTTTACTAATATGCTGATTCATTCACTCTTCAAGGTGTAAAAACTAAGCAAGTTACATTTTCTTTAGGTGCTATGCACTTCTTTTCACTTACAATTAATGGCAAAAGAATGGCTTACTTAACGCTCTTGGAATGCAGTGGTTTCTTCAGGTGAAAAAACTAAGCAATTTACTTCGTTAAATGACTGCTATGCATTTGTTTTCACTTACAGTCAAGGCAAATTAGTTGTGATGCCTAACGCTCTTGTGAAGGCAGTAGTTTATTAATTTGTGAAAACAAAGCATGTTACTTCTTTAATTGGCTACAGAGCACTTGTTTTTACTTACAACAAATGCCAAAACCATGGTTTTAGGTAACGTTCCGGGAATGCAATAGTTTCTTCATTTGTAAAAACTAAAGAAGTGTTTTCTTTAATTGGCTGCTGTGCACTTGTTTTCACTTACATTCAATATCAACACCCTTTTTTGACCTAAAGCTCTGTGCATGAAGGAGGTTTTCAGTTTTGAAAACTATGCAAGTTGCCTGTTTATTTGCCTGCTACACACTTGTTTTCACTTACAATCAATGTCAAAACTCTGGTTTTACCTAATTTTCCCTGAATGCAGTAGTTTCTTTTTTGTGAAAACTAAGGAAGTTAATTTCACAGCTCATTTAATTTCCTGCTGCACATTTCTTTTCACTAGTGATCAATGTCAATACAGTGGATTTACCTAACGCTCTGTGAATGCAGTAGGTTATTCTGTTTTGAATTCTAAGCAAGTTACTTGTGTTATTTGCTGGTATTTATTCTCACCTACAATCAATGCCAAAACAGTGGTTTTACCTAATGCTCTTTGAAGGCAGATGGTGCTTCAGTTTTGAAAGCTAAGCAAGTTACTTGTATAATTGGCTGCTACACCCCTGTTTTCACTTACAATCAATATCAAAATGTTGGTTTTATCTAATACTTGTGAATGCAGTAGTTTCTTCAGTTGTGAAAACTAAGCAAGTTACTTTTTCATTTGGTGCTAAGCACTGGTTTTCACTTACAAACAATGCCAAAACCCTGGTTTTACCTAACGTTCTGTGAATATAAAAGGTTCTTCTGTATTGAAAACTAAGTAAATTGCCTCTTTATATGGCTGCTATGCACTTGTTTTAACTTACAATCAATGTCAAAACCCTGGTTTTACCTAGCGCTCTCTGAATTAAGGAGCTTCTTTTGTTTTCAAAAATTAAGGAAGATTCTTGTTTTCTAGGATACTATTCTCTTGTTTTCATGTACAATCAATGTCAAAATGGTTGTTTTACCTAACTCTCTGTAAATGCAGTATTTTCTTCAGGTGTGAAAACTGGGCACGTAACTTCCTTAATTGGCTGCTTTGTACTTCTTCTCACAATCATTGAAAAAACTCTGGTTTTATCTAACACTTTCTGAATGTAAGTGGTTCTTCAGTTTGGTAACTATGCAAGTTATTCATATAATTTCCCACTTTTCAATTCTTTTCACTAACAATGAATGTCAAAGCAGTGGTGATATGTAAGATTCCTTAAATGCAGATATTTCTTCACTTGTGAAAACCAAGCAAATCCTTGTTTAATTGGCTACTCTGCAGTGGTTTCACCTAACATCTATGAATGCAGGAGGAACTTCAGTTTTGAAAATTAAGAAACTTAATTATATAATTGGCTGTTCTGCACTTGTTTGCACTTAAATCCATGTCAAAATGCTGCTTTAACCTAATACTTGTGAATGCAGTAGTTTTTTCAGTTGTGAAAACTAAGCAAGTTACTTTGTCTTTGGTTGCTATGCACTTGTTTTCACTTATAATCAATGACAAAACAATGGTTTACATAATGCTCTTGGAATGCAGTACTTTATTCGTTTGGGAAAAATAAGCAATTTACTTCTTTAAATGAATGCTGCACACTTGATTTCACTTACAGTCAATGGCAAACCAGTTGTGACACCTAACACTCTGTGAATGCAGTAGTTTCTTCATTTGTGAAAACTAAGCATGACACCTCTTTAATTGGCTGATACACATTTGTTTTAACTTACAACCAATGTTAAAACCAAGTGTATAGCCCTAAATGAAAAAGTAACTTTCTTAGTTTTTACAACTGAAGAAACTACTACATTCACAAGTATTAGGAAAAACCAATATTTTGACATTGATTGTAAGTGAAAAAATTGCATAACAGCCACTATACAAGTAACTTGCTTGGTTTCAAAACTTTAGGACCTCCATCATTCTCAAAACATTATGTAAAACCACTGTTTTGGCAAAGTTTGTATGTGAGAATAAATACCAGGAAAGAAAAAAAGTAACTTGCTTAGAATTCAAACCAGAATGATATACTTTATTCACAGAACATAAGGAAAGACCAGCTCTTTGACATTAACTGTAATTGAAAATAGGTTTGAAGCAGGCAATTAAATGAGTAACTTTCACACTTATTAAAACTGAGGAACCACTTACATTCACAAAGTGTTAAATAAAAACAGTGTTTTTTCATTGATTGTACATGACAAGAAGTGCAAAGCTGCCTATTAAGAATAACATGTCTAGTTTTCACAACTGAAGAAACTACTTCATTCACACACTTAGTATCACAACTGATTTGTCATTTACAGTAAGTGAAAACAGGTGTATAACAGTCATTTAGAGGAGTAAATTGCTTTGGTTTCAACCTGAAGAATCTACTGCATTCCAAGAGCATTAGGTAAATCATTGTTTGTCATTGATTGTAAGTGAAAACAAGTGCATAGAACCCAATGAAAAAGTAACTTGCTTAGTTTTCAAAACTGAAGAACCTACTGCATTCAAGGGCAATAGATAAAACAAGGGTTTTGACATCGATTGTAAGTGAAAACAAGTGTATAGCTGCCAAATAAAGAAATAAATTGCTTAGTTTTCAAACTGATAAACCACATACATTCACAAGGCATTGGGTAATACCACTGTTTTTTCATTCATTGTAATTGAGAACAAGTGCAATGCAGCCAATTAATGAAGTAACGTGCCTAGTTTTCAAAACTGCAGTAACTCCTGCATTCACAAAGTGTTAGCTAAAACCACAAATTTGACATTGATTGTAAGTGAAAAAAATGTGTAGCTGGCAATTAAATGAGTAAATTTCTCAGTTTTCAAAACTGAAGTACCTAATTCTTTCACAGAGAATTAGGTAAATCCAGTGTTTTGACAATGACTGTAAGTGAAAACAGGCACATAGCAGCAAAATAAGCAAGTAAATTGCTTTGTTTTCAAAACTGAAGGACCTCCTACATTCACAGAGTGTTAGGTATAACCAGTGTTTTGGTACTGATTGTAAGTGAAAACAAGTGCATAGTAGCCAAATAAACAGGTAAATTGCTTAGTTTTCAAAACTGAGTAACCACCTACATTCACAAAGCCGTAGGCAAAACCAGTGTTTTTCATTGATTGTAAGAGAAAAAAGTGCAAAGCAGTCAGATTAGGAAGTAACGTGCATAATTTTCACAACTGAAGAAACTCCTGCATTCAGAAAATGTTAGGTAAAACAAGGGTGTTGACATTGGTTGTAAGTAAAAACAAGTGCATAGCACCAAGTGAAAAAATAACTTGCTTTGTTTTCACAACTGAAGAAATGAAAACATTCACAATTATTAGGAAAAACCAATATTTTAACATTGATTGTAAGTGAATAAAGTGCATAATTGCCAATTATACAAGGAACTTGCTTAGTTTTCAAAACTGAAGGACCTCCTGAATTTATAGAGAGTTAGGCAAAACTAACTATGATAAAACACTGTAAAACACTGGTAAAACTATGTAATACCAGTGTTTTTCATTGATTGTGAGAAAAGTGCAAAGCAGCTAATTAAGGATGTAACCTGCCTAGTTTTCACAACTGAAGAAACTTCTGCATTAACAGAGCATTAGGTAAAACCAGCATATTGACATTGTAAGTGAAACCAAGTGCATGACAGCCAGTTATACAAGTAACTTGCTTAGATTTCAAAACTGAAGGACTTCCTGCTTTCACAGAGCATTAAGTAAAACCACTGCTTTGGCACTGAAAGTGAGAATAAATGCAAAGCAACCAATTAAGGAAATAACATGCCTACTTTTCACAACTGAAGGAAATCCTTCATTCACAGAGCATTAGGTAAAACCATCATTTTGACATATACTGTCAGTGAAAATAAATGTGTAGCAGGGAATTGAAGGCATAATTGTTTAGTTTTCAATACTGAAGAACCTCCTACATTCATAGAACATTAGTAAAAACCAGTGTTTTGATATTGAATGTAAGAGAAAACAAGTGCATAGCAACCAATTAAAGAAATAACTTCATTAGTTTTCACAAATGAATGACCTCCCGCATACGCAGAACATTAGGTAAAACTATGGTTTTGACTTTGGTTATAATTAAAACAGGTGCCTAGCACCCAATGAAAAAATAAGTTGCTTAGTTTTCACAACTTGAAATAACAACTGCATTGTCAGTGTATTAAGTAAAACCAGCATATTGCCATTGTAAGTGAAAACAAGTGCATAGCAGCCAATTAAACAAGTAACTGGCTTAGCATTCAAAATTGAAGAACGTACAGCATTCACAGAGCATTAGGAAAAACCAGTGTTTTGACGTTGATTGTAGGTTAAAACAAAGTGTGTAGCAGGCAATTAAAAAAGCAACTTTCTTGGTTTTCAAAACTGAAGAACCTCCTTCATTCACAGAGCATTAAGTCAAACCAGTGTTTTGATATTGAATGCAAGTGAGAAGAAGTGCATAGCAGCCAAATAAAGGAATAAATTCCTTAGTGTTCACTAATGAAGACACTACTGCATTCCCAGAATGTAAGGTAAAACTGTTGTTTTAACATTGGTTGTTAGTTAAAACACGTACATAGCAGCCAATTAAATAAATAACATGCTATGCTTTCACAACTCAAGAAACTACTGCATTCACAGAATGTTAGGTATCACAACTGATTTGCCATTGACTGTAAGTGAAAACAAGTTCGTAGCAGCCATTTAAAGAATTATGTTGCTTAGTTTTCCCAAATGAAGAATCTTCTGCATTCCAAGAACATTAGGTAAACCATTGTTTCCTCATTGATTGTAAGTGAAAACAAATGCCTAGAACCCAATGAAAAACTAACTTGCTTAATTTTCACAACTTGAAGAAACAACTGCATTCTCCACATATTTGGCAAAACCAGCATATTGATATTGTAAGTGAAAACAAGTGCATAGCAGCCAATAAAACATGTGAGTTGCTTAGTTTTAAGAACTGAAGGACCTACTGCTTTCACAAAGCATTAGATAAAACCACTGTTTTGACATTGATTGTAAGTGAAAACAAGTGCATAGCAGCTAAATAAGTAAAATGCTTAGTTTTCAAAACAGTTTAACCACCTATATTCACAAAGTATTAGGTAAAACCAGTGTTTTTTCAACAATTGTAAGTAAGAAAAAGGGCAAAGCAGGCAATTGAGTTTGTAACCTGCCTAGTTTTCACAAATTATTAAACTACTGCATGCACAGAGCATTAGTTATCACCAGGGTTTTGACATTGGTTGTAAGTGGAAACAAGTACATAGCACCAAATGAAAAAATAATTTGCTTAGTTTTTGAAACAGAAGAAATGACTGCATTCACAAGTATTATGTAAAATCAGCAATTTGACATTGATTGTAAGTGAAAAAAGTGCATGACTGCCCATTACACAAGTAACTTGCTTAGTTTTCAAAACTGAAGGACCTCATGCATTCACAAAGTTTTAGATAAAGCCACTGTTTTGGTGTTGATTGTGAGAACAAGTGACATGCTCCCAATTAAGGAAAAGCATGCCTAGTTTTCAAAACTGAAGGATCATATGCCTTCACATAGTATTAGGTAAAATCACCATTTTGACCTTTATTGTAAGAAAAAATAATGTGTACAAGAAAATTGAATGAGTAAATTGCTTAGTTTTCAAAACTGAAAAACCTCCTACATTCATGGAGCATTAAAAAAAAACAGTTTTTTGACATCCTTTGTAAGTGAAAACAAGTGTGTAGCAGGCAATTAAACAAGCACTTTGCTTCATTTTCAAAACTGAAGAACCTCCTTTGTTCACATAGCATTAGGCCAAACCAGTGTTTTGATATTGAATGTAAATGAAAACAAGTGTGAGGTAGCCAATTAAAGAAATGTCTTTCTTAGTTTTCACAAATAAATGACTGCATTACCAGGACATTAGTTAAAACCATCAATTTGTCATTGACTGTAAGTTAAAATAAGTGCCTAGCAGCCAAGGAAAAAGTAACTTGCTTAGTTTTCACAACTTGAGGAAACAACTGCATTCTCTGCATAATAGGTAAAACCAGCATATTGATATTGTAAGTGAAAACAAGTGCACAACAGCCAAGAAAACAGGTACCTTAATTATCTTACAAAAGTGGAGGACCGCTTGTATTCACAAAGCATTAAGAATACCAGTGTTTTGTCATTGATTATAAGTGAAAACACATGCAAAGCAGCCAATGAAATAAGTTTCTTTGTTGGTTTTCAAAACTGAAGTACTGACTGCATTCACAGAGCATTAGGTGAACCAGTGTTTTGAGGTTGATTGCAAGTGAAAACAAGTGCATAGCACCCAAGGAAACAAATTTCTTACCTCACAGAAGTGAATAACCTCCTGTATGCACAGAGCATTAAAACAAGGATTTTGAAGTTCATTGAAGCTCAAAGAAGTGCATAGCTGCCAATGAATGAGGATATTGGTTAATGCAGACTGTGTTAGGTAAAATTAGAGTTTGCCTTTGAGTCTACTGAAAACATGGGCATAGAAGGCAAGGAAAAAAGAATCTTTTTTAGTTTCAAAACTGAAGAAATTAGTCCATTGGCATAGCACTAGGTAAAAGCAGTGTTTTGACAGTGATTGTAAGTGAAAACAAGTGCATAGCAACCAAGGAAACAAGTGTCTTACTTGCATTTCAATATTTTAGTACCTCCTGAATTCACAGACCATTAGGTAAAACCAGTGTTTTTTCATTGATTGTAAGTGAAAACATATGCAGAGTAGCCAATGAAACAAGATTCTTTCTTCATTTTCAAAACTGGAAAATTGAATGCATTCAGAGTTTTAGGTAAACCAGCGTTTTCATGTTGATTGAAAGTCAAACCACATGCATAGCTGCCAATTAAAAGAGTATCTTGCTTAGTTGTCAAATCTGAAGAATTCTCTGCATTCAGAGTGTGTTAGGAAAAACTTGTGTTTTGAATGATATTGTGGAGAAAACGAGTGCTTTGCAATCAAATAAACAATTATTTTGCTTAGTTTTCAAAACTGAAGAAATCATTGCATTGGCATAGCATTAGGTAAAAGCAGTGCTTTTACATTGATTCTGAGTGATAGCAAGTGCATAGCAGCCAAAGAAACAAGTATTTTACTTACCTTTCAAATTGAAGTACATCCTGCATTCTCACAGCATTAGGGAAAACCAGTGTTTTGAAATGGATTGAGAGTGAAAACGTGCATAGCAGCAAATAAAGCACAAATATTACTTAGATTTCAAAAGTGAAGAAAAATGCCTTTTCATAGCATTAGGCAAATGTAGTGTTTTGACATAAGTTGTAAGTGTAAAGTGGTGACTAGCAGCCAAGGAAACAAGAAAATTAAAGAAGAAACTCCTGCATTGGCATAGCCTTAGGTAAAGGGGTGCTTTGACATGGATTTTAAGTGAAAACAAGTCCATAGCAGCCAAGGAAACAAGTATCTCACTTGCATTTCAAAACCTTAGTAGCTCCTGAATTCACAGAGTGTTAGGTAAAAACAGTGCTTTAACATTGATTTTAAGTGAAAACACTTGCAGAGCAGCCAATGAAACAAGATTCTTCATTTTCAAAACTGAAAAACTGACTGCCATCACAGAGATTTAGTAAACCTGGGTTTTGAAGTTGATTGTAAGCCAAAACATATGCATAACTGTCAATGAAAGAGTATCTGTCTTAGTTGCAAAAACTGAAGAATCACCTGCATTCAGATTGTTTTAGGTAAAAAAAAAGTATTTTGAATTTTATTGTAATTGAAAACAAGTGCCTTCCAACCAAGGAAAAAATTATCTTGCTTAGTTTACAAAACTGAAGAAACCGATGCCTTGACATGGCATTAGGTAAAGGCAGTGTTTTGACATTGATTGTGAAGGAAAGAAAGTGCATGGCATCCAGGGGAACAAGTATCTTATGTACCTTTCAAAACTGAAGTACCTCTTGAATTCACAGAGCATTAGGAAGACCAGTCTTTTGAAGTTGATTGTAGGTGAAAACACGTGCATAGCAGTAAGTGAAATAAGAATCTTAATTTGATTTCAAAGATGAAGAAACTACTGTATTGTTATAGCAAAAGTGGAGTTTTGACATTGGTTGTAAGTGAAAACAAGTGCATATCAGCCAAGGAAATAAGTATCTTACTTACTTTACAAAAGTGAAGCACCTCCTGTGTTCAGACAGCATTTTGTAAAACAGGACTTTTGACATTGATTATAAGTGGAAACGTGCATAGCAGCCACTGAAACAAGTATCTTTCTTTGTTTTCAAATCTAAAGAATCAACTGCATTCACAGAGCATTATGTAAAACCAGGGTTTTGAAGGTGATTGTAAGTAAAAATGTTCATGCTCTCCAATGAAAAGAGCATATTGATTAATTTTCAAAACTGAAGAAACTCCTGCATTCAGAAAGTGTTAGGTATGACCAGTGTTTTGACTTTGATTATAAATGAAAACACGTGCATAGCAGCCAATGAAACAAGTCTCAGTCTCACTTTATGAACTGAAAAGCCTACTGTATTCACAGAGCTTTAGGTAAAAGAAGTGTTTTGAAGTGGATTGTTAGTGAAAACTCGTGCATAGCTGCAAAAAAACAAGAACCTTACTTAGATTTCAAAAATGAAGAAACTACTTCATTGGCAGAGCATTAGGTAAAAGTATAGTTTTGACATTTGTTGTAAGGGAAAAGAAGTGCATAGGAGACAAGGAAACAAGTATATTTCTTACTTGTGCTTAGTTTTCTCAACTGAAGAAACTACTGCATTCACAGCGTGTTAGGTTTCAACAATGATTTGCCACTGACTGTAAATGAAAACAAGTGTGTAGCATTCATTTAGGAAGAAAATTGTTTGGTTTTGTCAACTGAAGAAACTAATGTATTCCAAGAGTGTTAGGTAAATCAGTGTTTTGTCACTGATTGTAAGTGAAAGCAAGTGCACAACACACAATGAAAAAGTAACTTCCTTTCTTTTCACAACTTAAAGAAATAACTGCATTCTCAGTGAATGAGGGAAAACCAGAATATTGTCATTGTAAGAGGAAACAATTGCATAGCAGCCAATTAAACAAGTAACTTGTTTACTTTTCAAAACAGAAGTGCATACTGCATTCACAGAGCATTAGGTAAAACCACTGTTTTGACACATTGAAATTGAAAAGAAGTGTGCAGTGGGCAATTAAATGAATAACTTGCATAGTTTTCCAAAATGAAGAACCACTTACTTTCACAAAGTGTTAGGTGAAATCAGTATTTTCATTGATTGTGAGATCAAGTGCAAAGCATTCAATTAAGAAAGTAACTTTCCTAATATTAACAACAGAATAAAGTCCTGCATTCATGGAATGTTAGGTATCACAACTGATTTGCCATTGTTTGTAAGTGCAACTAAGTGTGTAGCAGTCATTTAAGTAGTAAGTTGCTTATTTTCCCAACTGAAGAAATTACTGCATACCCTGGATGAAACCCCTTTTGTCACGGTGTATAATCCTTTTGATATGTTGTTGAATGTGATTAGCAAGTACTTTTTGAGGATTTTAGCATCTAGTTTCATTAGAGAAATTGGTCTGTAATTCTTTCTTGTGGTATCTTTAGTTTTGGTATTAGGGTAATGTTGGCATCATAGATTGAGTTAAGCAATATTTCTTCTACCACTATGTTTTGCAAGTGCTTTAGCAGAATTGGTTTTAGCTCTTTCCAGAATGTTTGGGACAATTCAGCTGTGAAGCCTTCTTAGTTGGGTGGTTTTTGATGGCTGAGTCTATCTCTTTACTTGTAATTGGACTATTGAGTACATCAATTTCTTCTGTCATCAATATAAGCTGTTTGTGAGTTTCTAGAAATTTGTCCATTTCCTCTAAATTATCATTCTTATTGGCATATAATTTTTCAAAATATCTTCTTATGATACTCTTTATTTCTTTGGGGTCAGTAGAGTAGTGATATACACTTTCTCATTCCTTATTTTGTGTATTTGCATCTGTTCTCTCTTTTTTTAGTCTGGCTAAGACTTTGTCAATATTATTGATCTTCTCCAAGAACCAGCTTTTGCTTTGGTTTATTTTTTTCTAGTGCTTTCTTATTCTCTATTTCCTTTAGTTCTGCTCTAATCTTTGTAATTTCCTTCTTTCTACTTCCTTTAGTTTTAGTTTGCTGTTGTTTTTCCAATTCCTCCAATTGTGCAGTAAGGTCTTCAATTTAAGCTATTTCTTCTTTTTCAATATGTGTATTTATGGCTATGAATTTCTCTTTCAGGCAGCTTTGGCTGAATCCCAAAGGTTTTGATATGTTTTGATATCATTTTCTTTAGTTCAAGGTATTTACTGATTTCTTTTTAGATTTCCTCATCGACCCACTGTGTCTCTAAGAGTGTG
>JAQZBX010039593.1:0-22981 GCA_029593785.1 Cabassous unicinctus
GTGGGGATGTGGAGAAGCATGGGAAAAATACAATTAATGTAACCTATGGACTATAGTTAGTGGTAATTCTGTAATATTTTTGCATTGATGTCAAAGATTTACTATGTCAATAATGGGGGAGTACGGAAAAATATGCCAAATGTATGTTATGGACCATAGTTAGTGGTAATAGTCTGATGATATTATCTCATAATCTGTAAAAAATGTTCCACAACGGTGTGGTATATTGGTGAAGGGTTGTTGTATGAGAATCCTGCACATGTGCATTATTGTTTTGTAAGTTCACAACTTCTGTAATAAAAATATATTTTTAAAAAAGAAATACATTTTAAAAGGAATGCCAATTGATGAGGATATCAGTTGGCATCCTGCCAAGGTTGCCCTGAGCAAGTTATTCAGGAAAGCTGAATACTAATAGTAAAATGGGGATAATAATGACTCATTCCACATAGGATTGCTGTAAAGATTAAGTAAAGACAATACATGAAATGCAGAACAATGTATAGTATGCTACTTGTGCCATGAAATGGGGGAGAAGGGATAGTTGTATAGATAAATATATATATAAATATAGATATATATTCATATTTTCTTGATTAGGCATAAACAATCTCTGTGAGGATATACAAGAAATTAATAAATTATTATTTATTTGGGAGATCATAACTTAGTGGATAGGCAAGGAAGACTTTTTAATAAATACCTCATAATTTTTGGATTTTGAACCTTTCAAATGCATTACTTATTCAAAAAATTAACTAAATGTCAAAAGACAAAGTATATAGAGTATGTATCACTCAGTGCATATTAATTTTATGATATTTATCATTAAAGCCATTACCCTACACCTAAGTCTCTAAGCCAAATAGTGCACCCAGGTTTATCTAACAGAAAGTCAAACCTTGAGAGGAACCCTGGAATCTTTCCAGAATCTTTAAGATACAAGACTCTCTATGGCTGGTCTAGGACACCCAAGATGCCATCCAGGTCTAAAATTCTGTAATGCTGAGGTATGATCTTTCTACTCTCAAAGTTGAAATCTAAGCAAGACAATTCTGATGCCAACAACAGAAACAAAAGTACAAAATCAGGAAGTGACAAGGGAAAAGATGGGGAAAGAGAAAGAAGGTAAAAGGAAAGGGAAAGGGGAGGGTGAAAGGAAAAGGCAGGAAATATTCTCTGAACATGAGTGTGGGTATGACCCCTTTTCCATTTTCCTCACCTAACTCCACCCACCATCCCTCCCCACACACTGCTTCCAGCTAAACACCTGTGCTATCCAATTTTGGCAGCAAAGAACCTGCAGCTCAAAATTAAACAGCCTCCACCAAACAAGCAAAATCACATCTCGCCAGGCCCTGGAGGCAGAGTATCCTACAAGGGTAGGTCTCTCCTGCTTCCCGGCTGCCTAGCGGCTTAGGGACACAAAGGGCTGGTTCTGTCTAGACAGTGGTGGCAGACTGGATTGTCCCCTGGAGCAGGCCACCTCTGTAAAACCCCACAACCTCTCCAGAGAAGAATGTGACCACCTGACTAAAGGCTCTTTCCACATCTTTGATTTCAAGATCTTGCCCACATCTGTGATCTGTTCTCAATGTCACTGCCAGGACAGAAAGACACAAAAGTTACTAAACAGCATCACAGTCATAAGCCAGAGGACAATCTGAGCCAGACAGCTGCTTGCAGCATAGTCTCATGGACTTCACAGACTGCTTTGTTGGGCAGTAAGTTATTTAAGCAAATCTGCATGTTCATATCTTGCTCTGTGCAAAAGCAATTGGTTCCACTTGGGTGAACAGGAACATAGAGAAGAGAAGAAAACATTGTGATGTTAGTGTTGGGAAAATTCAGATCATGAAGGATTGATCAAGAGAGACAATGTATTTGAGGCAAAGTTCTTCCCTCAGAGCCAAGCTGTTGCTTATGTTGTTTTTCAGTCCACATACCATGCTAACCTATCATTAACTCTCAAAGATTTATTTAATTATGGAGGAGCAAGCCTTTCAAAAAATAATTAATTACAAAAGCTACTTAATATTCAGAGGTGTCATGCAAGCCGATAACTGGCATTCTCTGTTGGTGGTTTAATTAGACAAAACGATGCAAAAAGCTGTCACTTGGGTGGCTGCAGTGGAGGGAAGCCCTAATAAGCACAACCAGTTGGCCATCTGTATCAGACACAAAGCACAACTCTTCAGCTGGCCTCCATTAGAGAATCCTGCCCACATTTACCATCTCACCCATTGGCATTTCCTTTCTGAAGTACGTAGCTGGAGAAAATATTCATGATCTGTAATTTCAAATTTGATGTTGCAAGGATGTGGAAGTTTTTGGGAGGAAAGGAATTAGCCACTCGGTGCCTCAGTTTCTCCATTTGAAAAATACAATTCATAAATGTCATTCATCCATCTGCTTCCTGGAGCAACAGCTGCTGAACATTTTCTTTACAAATGGCTAGGAACATGCCAACTAACAAAATTGGCCCCATGTTACACATTTTGATATAAATATGCTGGCAAGAAATAGAAAAGCTTCTAAATTTTACTGAAGAACAGTTCCTGATTATTTTGGAGTAGTGTTTGTTTGTTTGTTTTTAAGGTATAGCTTTTCCATGTGATTCCACCCCCACCCCCCCATTTTCCAATCATCCTTGATCATCTGCTTTCTGCATAATTCTCTTTTCTTTGGTAACGTTATTGAGGGTAAGTAATAGTAACACTAACAAACAATACTACAGTTCATTGTATATTCACATTTAGTCCTTACCACAACTCAATGAGATAGGTATTGTTTTCATTATTATTCCTATTTTACAGATGAAGAAACTGAAGTTTAGAAAGCTAAGGTGACTTAATCAATGTCCCAAAATTATGTAGTAAAACTGGGATTAAAACTCAGGTCTATTTGACCCCAAAGTTCATAAGAATACTTTTGCTATTCTACTACAGACAAGGGAAGAAAATACACACACACCAACATACACACAGATTTGTCAAGATTTCTGCTGTTTGGCAATTATTATAAAATGTAGGAGCAACAGAAGTTAATCGATAAACCAAAATGCACTCTAAATGCACTGTAAATGTAATGTGGTATCTTGGATTGGCTCCTGGAACAGGAAAAGGAAATTAGTGGAAAATTTGATGAAATCTGAGTTAATTTTAAAAAACTCAATTCTGTGAAACTCTAGCCCTCTATATACAAAAGTGTAAATATTGCTGCCATTACGAAGGTTAAAAATTGATCATTGTTGAATGCATAAGTATTGTTTTGCATATTTATTTCATATAACATCTAACCTATAAGATTTTTCTTGTGGAAAAGAAAGTATTAATTTTATATATTCATGTTTTTCTTTCCCTAAAATGCACAGAGAGTTAGGATTAATTAAGTAACATAAAATCAACTGGTACAATAAAAGGGTTTTGATATTTGAGAAAGGAAATAAAAATATTAGTAATATTGATACTGCTTTAATTTATCAAAGTATAGGATCTCTAATTTCCTTTTTCTTAAAAAAGTTTATTTTTTATATATTACATAGGTTTATTTCATATATTATTGAATCACTTCTGTTTTAAGTAAAATTAGGTTTTGTTAATGATTTTTAGTATGTCAATTTCCAGAAAAAGCATATTTGTAACAACGTAGGTTCAAAATCACATAATTTTTCAAATGAATACAAGGACAAAGAAAATAACTTGTGAACTCATACAAAACTAAAGATACATTAAAAATTTATAATTTAATTAAAGAATTGCAAGTATATTAGTTAGCTTTTTTCCTTCACTGTTTCTGGCCTGTGTACAGAATTTTGATGTAGCTGTGTAATGGGGAACTTTATTTGATTTCCAGTTTCACTGGATTCTTGAATAATCATTTTCAATTTTGTTTTGACAATGGACTTAAATCAAATCTGAATGAACCATAAAACAAAAGCTGAAAAGAACTACATAATTTTTCAGAACTCTAAAATAAAATGAACCCAAATAAAAAAATTTTTCCCTGACTCACAAACCACACCAAATTGTTGTGCTAACAATACAAAACAAAAAAAAAACAAAAAAAAAAAACGAGTGACAAGGCTCAAATTGACAAGTTTATATAATGCACCAGCACAAAATAGGGTCATCAAAATATTCTCTGTATCAGGTCTAAACATTAGTCAAAATCCATACTTCCTCTAGAAAAGCTCCATAAGCATGGTGTATGATCCATCTCAAGCTCATTTCTACAAATGCTGGCTCAGATTTTTCCTTCTTCTTAACTTAAATTACAGAACAACAAGACTAAAGTTACCTAATCATGCTTACCACGAAGGACTAGTTGGAGGCCAACCCTGGAAATCTGGCTTAGCTTCAAGAAATAGTAAAGGCTTTGAAAAGCAAAGGAGTTTGGGTTCTAGAGAGAGGGCCCCACATGGAAAGTCAACCCAATTAGCCAGGGGTACTCCTATCCACCGATTAGCCAAAGTCAGACCATTCCTCAGTGGGAGCTCCAGATGTAGCTCCACCTCATCTTTAACAAGCCCCAAATCCCAGGGACTGCCTGAGTGCAGAACTGGCCTCCCTTACAGTGGGTCTGTTCTTAAAATCTAGAGTCAGGAGATATCTTTGGAAACTGAGATAAGGGCTCCAGTCATTCATTTGAGTTGATGGCATGTGCTTTGAGTTTGATTTTACCTGCATGAGGACAAGGCTTTTATCCATTCACCTATGGAGGGGCATCTTGGTTGCTTTCAGTTTTAGGGAATTATGAATAAAGCTTCTATAAATATTCATGTGAAGGTTTTTGTATTATGTGTGGACATAAATTCTCAGCTCCTTTGATTAAATGCCTAGGAGTACAATTACTGAGTTATATGGTAAGGCCTGGAAGAGAAGAAGGGTGGTAGGAGTGGGTAAGGAGAAGAATTAGAAATGTCTTGCAAGCTACTAATCTCAGGGCATTCCTTTGCAGTTTCATCTGGTGAGACAGGATTAAAACTTTTTGTGCATCAAAAGACTTTGTCATGAAAATGAAAAGACAACCTACTCAATGAGAGAAAATATTTGGAAACCACACATCTGATAAGGGCTAATATCTAGAATATATAAAGAAATCCTACAACTCAACAAAAAAAAGACAAATAACCCAATTGAAAAATGGGCAAAAGACTTAGACATGTCTCCAAAGAAGATACACAAATGGTTAAAAAGCACTTGAAAAGATTATCAACATCACTAGCTATTAGGGAAATGCAAATTAAAACCACAATGAGATATCATTTCACACCTATTATAATGGCTACTATTAAAAAAAAACAAACAGAAAACTACATGAGATGGAGAGGATGTGGATTAAAAAGAAACACTCATTCATTGCTGGTGGGAATGTAAAATGGTGCAGCTGCTGTGAAAGACATTTTGACAGTTACTTAGAAAGTTAAGTATAGAATTACCACATGACCCAGCAGTCCTGCTACTAGGTATATACTGACAAGAATTGAAAGCAGGGACTCAAACAGATATTTGCACACCAATGTTCATAATGGCATTATTCATAATTGTCAAAAAGATGGAAGCAACCCATGTGTCCAACATTTGATGAATGGATAAACAAAATGTGGTGTATACATACAATGGAATTTATTCAGTTGTAAAAAGGAATGAAATCCTGATGCATGATACCACACTAATGAATCTTGAGGACATTAAGCTGAGTGAAATAAGGCAGACATGAAAGGACAAATATTGTATGTTCTCAGTAAAATGAACTAATTATAATATGAAAACTCATAGAGTTAGAATCTAGAATATAGGTTACCAGGGAATAGATTGGGGTAGAGAATGGGGGGCTGATGCTTAATTTTTACAGAATTTCTATTCCAGTTGATTGTAAAGGTTTGGAAATGGATGTTGGTGAAGGTAGCATATTATTGTAGGTGTAATTAACAGTGCTGAATTATGTATATGAATATGGTCAGAAGGGGAAGTTTTGAGTTGTATATGTTACTAGAATGAAAGAAGATAAAACATGGGATTGTATAGCACAGAGAACCCTATTGTGGATGATGGACTGTGGTTAATAGTACAAGTATAAAAATATTCTTTCATGAACTATAACAAATGTACGACACTAACACAAAGTGTTAATATTAGGGTGGTGTCTGGGGAAATTTTTCACCTAATGTAAACTATGGGCTATATTTAATAGTACTATTTTAACATTCTTTCATCAGTTATAACACAGGTACCATACTCATGCAAAGTGTGAACAATAGGGAGGCACATGGGAATGCTGTATTTTTATTTACATGATTCTCTGTAAACCTACAACTTCTCTAATTAAAAATATAAAAAAAGAAGCTCTCAACCATGCAGAAATGATAAAACAACAGACATCGGGATTCTTGGCAAACAATAAACCACAAGGGAGCAGAAAGAGATGGAACCCAAATCTTGTCACAAGAGAAGAAAATAGTCTCTCTGCCCAGAAACACTCACAAGATAGCTAGAACACAGCAGCTCTGTTTTGCACCCCCAACTCCTAGTAAAATATCAGTGCTGTGAGGCTTTAGGGGTTCTGGAGCCCAATTAGAGATCTAATCATTTTACTTATGCCTTTGGCCAAGGTTATGCATAAATGTGTTTGATTGTAGTTTAAGTGTCTGGTTGGGTACCTCCAGACATGGAACATTACACCAACATTAAAAATCATGGGAACAGAGAAGCAGATATTGCTCAAGTGATTGAGCTCCTGCCTACCACATGGGAGGTCCCAGTTCAGATCCCGGTGCCTCCTGAAGAAGACGAGCAAGACAGCAAGCTGGCTTGACAAGCAGGTGCAGCGAGCTGATGCAACAAGATAACACAACAAGGAGACACAAACAGGAAAGACAATGAGAGACACAAAAAAGCAGGGATCAGAGGTGGCTCAAATGATTGAGCACCTCTCTCCCATGGGAGGTCCCAGATTTGGTTCTGGTGCCTCCTAAAGAGAAGACGAGCAGACACAGAGAGCACACAGCAAATGGACACAAAGAGCACACAGCAAGCACAAAACAACAAGGAGAGGGAAATAAATAAATCTTTAAAAATAAATCATGGGAAAATATTCACAGTGTGCCCTTAACTTAAATAAATAAAATAGATTAACAATACATCATTAAAGTAAATAAAACAATGTATTGAGCAGGAGTCTGTTTTAGTTTACTAGGCTGCTGAAATACAATATACCAGAAATGGGTTGGCTTTTACAATGGGGATTTATTAGCTTACAAGCTTACAGTTCAGAGGCCATGAAAATTTCCAAATCAAGACATCATCAGGCAATGCTTTATCCCTAAAGACTGGATGCTGCCACCCTGGACTCCTCTGTCACATGGCAAAGCATTTGCGGCATCTGCTGGTCTCTCTCTTCTCTTCTGGGTTTTGTTGCTGCAGCTTCTGGCTTCCTCTGGCTTTCTCTCTCTTCTGTGGCTTTCTCTCTGTCTATCTCTTCACATTCATCCATTTATGAAGCACTCAAGTAAAAGGATTAAGACCCATCCTGGACCAAGGCCCAACTGAAGTAACACATAAAGAGTTGCTACAAATCAATTTTTAAAATTTTTATTTTGAAATAATTTCAAACTTACAGGAAACTTGCAAACATAATACAAAAATAACACAGAGACCTCCAACACAGCCCCTCCCCAGATCCCCAGATTTATTATCACCTTTTAACATTTCACCACATTTTATAACTCATTTTTTTTAAAAGTATAACAACCCAATAGAAAAACAGACTAAGTGTATGATTTCATTAGGAGAATAAACATAAACAGACAATAATATATGAACAAATGTTCAGTCTTCTAATCAAGGAAAATCAGACTAAGACAATTGAATAGCATTTTTAACCATCAGATTAACAAAGCTTGATTTAATATGGTAAGGTCCAATAATAATGAAGGTTCAGGGACTTGGAAACTCTTATTCACAGCTGGTGGGAGATAGAAAGTATCCCAGTCTTTCTGGAAGTCAATTTATAAATATGTGCTTTAAAAATTTTCTACAAACACATACTGTTAGGCACTAAAAACTCACTTCTAGGAATTTATCCAAGGATATTGATTATTGCAGGATGCATGTATCAGAGTATTTATATCACCATCTTTAATAATAGCAAAAAACAAAAACTGTAACCAAATAAAATTCCAATAAAAAGGAACTGTTTAAATAAATGATGTGTGTCTACATGAATGTGTGTGCGTCTCCATACAGTGGAATGTTATGCAACCTTTAATGATCAGAAAGTAGAGGAGTGTTTGCTTTTATAAATTCTACTTTCTAAATTATATTTTCCATTTTTGTAAAATGAAGATGTATTAATTGGGCAATAGTAATTTGAAGAAGAGGCCACAGCCACATCTGTACAGTGACACAAATTTACTTTCCAAGTGAATCCTGTTTAACTAGATAAACTGGAAGTATCTTAGGTTTCAACAATGAGACTGTAGTCATGCAGGATTTGGAAAGTGGAATTGAGGAAAGCAAGTTGTCTTCTTTCTCGAGCAACACTGGCAGATGGATATGTGGGCTTCCCATTTGTGTTTTTACAGTAACCTCTTTGTCCCCTGTTATTTGAGCCACCAAGAGCTGTGAAGTAGCCGTGAGGTCGGCAGCCATTTCCTACAGTGTCCTGATTCTGGGTGGCAGCAGCTCTCCAATTCTTTGTGGCAAGGAACCCAAGACTGGAGTCAGTTGCCATGACTGTCACTCCTCCAATCATTCCCATGGTTTTATAAGTATCTTATTCCCTATATTCTATCTCATCCCGTTTAAAATATCTATAGTGGTTTTGTTTTCCTGACTGTACCCTGCCTAATAGTCTGGCTGTGGCATCAGAGACTAAAGTCATTTCTCTGCACTAGAGGAAGCTACCACAGTCTTGAAATGAAAGGACATAAGGTGATCCCAGTATTTTTAAAGTATACCTTGAGAGTTTTTTTGTTTTTTTCTTTAATAAGGTCTCCTCATAATTCTCTAATTTATTCAGAAAAGATTTGGGACAAAGGGGCTCATAAGAAATACTCAGAGAAGGAAAATGGACACATTAACACAAACAGACTAAATTTTTCTTAGATATCCCAAGTCTGGAAAGCAGAATTCTCGTTCATTTGGAAAAGACTCTTGCACACTTCATCCAGAAAAAACAGAATAAAGTCAAAATCAAATGCAACCATTCCATGTTAACTGAATGATCTATGCAGGAAAATGCCCCTAAAACATCAGCTTCCTTCTGGTCTGCTAAATCGCACCCCTTTCCACTCCTTCACAACTCTTTCAAAGGATTTGCACCTGCCCCATGGACTCCAAAAACCTGCTTCCTCCATCTGTTCCTTTCTGTCCAGTCATCCTAATTTCTTAGCACTTATTTAAATGTTCTAAGTGCTGTGGGGGCTAGAAATACCGAAAAAAAAAAAAATCAGTATTGTCAAAGGAAATATACATAATACATGTAAATTTTCTAATTAACAAAATTGGCAGTTTGAATTCCAAGTATTTTAATGAAAATCTAAAATGCATCCAATCCTCTTTTTTTCTGTAGTATGTTGTATATCTTACATGTACAAGGTCAATTTTTCTATCTAAGACAAGCTCCCACATTCATCTGTCATGAAGCCAGTTTCCTCCCTTTTCCACTAATTCCAAGGATAGCAAGCCAAATATCCTTAACAACTCAAGTCATTTGAAAATGTCACATTTGAAAGGTGTATTGGTTAGCTATGGAGGCTGTCACTTACCTCTTCATAAAGATGAGGGTCACCGTGCCTGTATTTCATTTTAGACTGCTGATGTCCCTGTTCCAATAATGGTCCATGTGAAAAGTGGCAGTTTGTTCTGTCTTGTATGTGAGAGAGCTTAGCTAATCAACCCTTAGTACAGTCAGTAATCTGTACTATGTACCAACAATTGTTTTCACTAAGTGGTGGCAACACTAATTGATGGGGGATAATGAGCACCTCCTTTATTACAAAAAGCACTACACATTATCCTTTGAAGACGATCTCTCATAGATGAGGGGTTACTGAAGAAAAGCCTGGGACAGGCACAGGATGACAGGGTCTACTTTGTATTTTTTGTTTTTCTGATTTTTTTAAAAATTAATTTTTATTTACAAGCTCTCTATACCTAACAAGCAAAAAATTCCCTTTCCCTCCCCCCATTCCCTTGTAATCTCCATTTACTTTCTGTCTCCACAAATTTATTATTTCTAGATGTCTCTTATACATGACATATAATATTTGTTCTTATGAGCCCTGCTTATTTCATTTAGCATAATATTTTCAAGGTCATTCCATGTTGAAGCATGTCTCAAAACTTCATTCCTTCTTATGGCCAAATGTTATTCCATTGTGTTTATGAAGCACATTTTGTTTATCCATTCATTTGCTGATGGACACTTAGGTTGCTTCCACATTTTGACTGTTGTTGGAGCAATGCTGTTATAAACATTTATGTACAAGTATGTGTTTGAGGCCCTGCTTTCACTTTCTTTGGGTGTGAGAGTCTTAGGAGTGGAATTGCCAGGTCAAAGAGTAATACTACACTTAACTTTTTGAGAAACTGCCATATTACTTTCACAGTGGCTGCACCATTTTACATTCCAATCAGCAATGCACTGGAGTTCTAATTTCTCCCCATCTTCTCCAACATTTACTATTTTCCTTTAAAAAAAAAAATAGCCATCCTTGTGGGTATGAAGAGGTATCTCCTTTTGATTTGCAGTTCCCTAATGGCTAATCTTTTAATATGCTTCTTAGTCATTTGAATATCCTTTTTGGAAAACTGTTCAAGTCCTCTGCCAATTTTTTTATTGGGTTGTTTTTTTTATTGTTGTTGCAATGTAAAAGTTCATATTTTAAGACATTAAGCCCTTATCCAATATGTGGCTTCCTACTATTTTCTCCTATTCTATAGGTTGTCTTTTCACTTTCTTGATAATGTCCTTTGATGCACAAGTTGTCATTTTGATGAAGTTGAATTTGTCAATTGTTTATTTTGGTATACAGTCTAAGAATCCATTGCCACATCCCAAGACATGAAAATTTGCCCCTATGTTATCTTCTAAGAGTTTTATGGTTTTACCTCTTATATTTAGGTCCTTGACTCCTTTTGAGTTATTTTTTATATATAGTGTGAGGTAGGTGTCCAATTGGATTGTTTTGCATGTGGATATCTGATCTTTACAGCACCATTTGTTGAAAAGACTATTCTTTCTCTGTTGCATGTATCTGGCTTTATCCTACTTTGGAACTTGTTGACCTTCTTGTACTTAAATATTCATATCTTTCTTCAAATTTGGAAAGTGTTGAGCCATTATTTCTTCAGATATTTTTCTGCCTCTATCTCCATTTCATCACCTTCTGGGTCTCCTATGATGTGTGTATTAGTATGCTTCATGGTGTTCCACAGGTTCCACAGGTGCTATTCATTTTTTTTCTTTCTGTTCCTCAGATTCAACTATTTCAATTGTCCTGCCTTCAAGTTTGCTGATCATTTCTTCTGCCTCCTCCAATATGTTGTTGAACCCCTCTATTGAATTTTACATTTCAGTTCTTTCACCTTTCAGCTCCATAATTTTTATTTGGTTCCTCTTTATGATTTCAATTTCATTAAATAAATTATCATTTTGTTCATATATTGTTTTCCTGGTTTCCCTTAGTTCTTTGTCTATATTTTCCTTTACTTCATTGACCCTGTTTAAGATCTAAAATCTTTGATTAGTAATGTCAGAGACTGTGCTTCCTCCAGGACAGTTTCTGTCAAATTCTTTTTTCTGTGACTGGGCCATATGTTTTGTAATTTTTTATTTTGTAATTTGTAATTTTTATTGAGAACTGAACGTTCTTAGTATTGTATTGTAGTCACACTGGAAGTCTAGTTCTCATACTTCTCAGTCTTCCAGTCAAGTAAAATAAAGAAAGAGAGAAAGAGAAAGAGAAGGGGGTGGGGAGGGAGGAAGGGAGGAAGGGAGGAAGGGAGGAAGGGAGGAAGGGAGGAAGAGAGGAAGGGAGGAAGGGAGGAAGGGAGGAAGGGAGGAAGGAAGGAAGGAAGGAAGGAAGGAAGGAAGGAAGGAAGGAAGGAAGGAAGGAAGGAAGGAAGGAAAAGACCAACCAAAATTTCCTGGTAGATGCTGGTGAGAGGCCAGAGCCCTTGCTATTTAGGGCTGAAACCAAGGCTATCATCCACATTAGTCCCTTGGGGAATTCCTAGACCAACCCCAAGCATCAACCCCAATTTTTGGAGGACAAAATTTCCTCTGTCCACATTAGCCAGCTACTCCCAGAATCCAGGCCATGTTTCCAAAGCTGCCACAATTTCCACAGCAGTAAGATGAGGAATTGGGGTTGGTCACTGGTTCATGCTCACCTTCACTTGCAAAAGCTGAACCCTTGGCAGCCTCTCCCCTTATATGACAATCTCATGGTTGTTCTAAATCTGGTTCCAGGGCTACCACCTAGTTAATTCTAATCTCTTTTTCCAGCTCTTCCATTTTTCTGATGAAGGGAACAATCTGTTAAACTTCTTCCTCAACCATTTTGTGTCTGCCTAAACCCTTTCTCAATTCTTGAAGAGAAAACGGAGACAACAGTACACAGTTCACACCATTTGGTTCATTGTCAGAAGATCTAAATTTGAGTTTGAAATCTGCTGCCTACTACTTGTATGACCTTAGGTAAGTAATTCAACTTCTGTGGTACACTAATTTCCTCCCATGTAAAATAGAGACAATAGTAATACTAGAGGCCTTACAGACTCCATAGGGCAGTGGCTCTCAAAGTGTGGTCCCAGACCAACAGCATCACCCACACCTGGGACCTTGATAGAAATGCAGATTTTTGAACCCCAACCCAGATCTTCTGATTCAGAATCTCTAGGGATAAGATCTAGCAATCTGTGTTTTAACAAATCCCCCAGGTGATTCTGATGCATGCTACAATCAGAATTTTGTGTTGATGTAATAAGACAATGTAAAATAAAGAATTTTGTCCCCAAATAAGCTATGCCAATATGAGCTAGTAGCGTTAGGAACATAAATTTCTGTGCTGTTTAATGCAGTATTGTCCTCAAAGTTTACTGTAGCCCTTGTGGTGTTTTTTTGTTCCTCAACTAAATGGCCTCAGATCTTTGTGCTAAAGAAATGGGGAGAATTCAAAAGAAATTTTCTGCTTTCAATAGTTCTTCTGTCTCTTCCCTCTGCTGTCAACTGTCATTTCTCACAGAGGTCAGTGAGTCCTGCTGCTATTATCTGCTGCCTTATGCACACAGTTGTTCCGAGCAATTGCCTGAGGGTAATTCTGTCTCTCCTATGGAATAAATTCTTGAACCATTTGCAGCTTTAAGCCTCTCTCAATTTCTGTATTCCAATGTATGTTCTGAATGGTTCAAGGTGCCATCAACCTGACCTCTGGATAAGTGGGTTTTGTAGCATAATAGACATATAGACATAACTTTTATATAGAAGTATATGTATAGCCAAAGCATGAATGCTGTTCCTGATACCTGTGGGTATACAATAAAAATTTTTAGTTGAATAAACAATTGAGTATGTGTGTGCATATCTCACATAAGCATGGTTTCGCTCTGATACCCCTAACTCTTGTTGGTCATAGTGAGACCCCAAAAGTGTGGTTTTATCAACCCAAGTCCATAAGAATTTCTGGGAATACAGCTCAAAAGGACAAGAGCTGATGGGAAACCATTGGCATTATCTTCATACAGAAAGGGGAGCACTCTATACATGTGCAGTAATAAAGAAGAAAAGCACTCTGAAGCTTTGAAAGTGTTAAGTGAATTACGGTGTTATTATTGATATGATTCTGTCACCCTTGTGTACAGCAGGTTTGCTTGTACCCTGCACAGCCTGTTAGTGCCAGACCTAGAGCCTCTTCTACCCTGTGGAGAGGGTCTCTGTAAGACTTGGAACCACTGCTCCTTGGCTTGATTGTCAGGGATGTCCTGAGCTGCCCCCTTAAAAAGTTGACACTGCATCTCAAACTCTGTCAGCACAGCCCATGTCCCAAGGGAAACACTGGCTATTTGCTTCTGACCTTGGCTTAACTCCTGACCCACCATCTTCTCAGTTTCCACAGTTTTCAACCAAGGCTCTCTTACTACATGACTGTCTGTACTTGGTCTGTTTGCCAAGAACCAAACTTCAACCTCTGTTCTCCAATAAAGGATGCTAACCTCATTCCTGTTCCCTACCTGTTTCCCTGTAGTGACCCTCATTCTAGGTGACCCAGCACTCCACTCACCATGGGAGCTGGGCACTCACCACTTCACCTTCCTCAAATCTATAAATCAATGAGACAGCCAAGCCCATGTGGCCAGAATACAGCCCCAGGTCCCGGGACAAGCCATCACTGGGCCTTCCACTTACTTTTAACTCTGTTACCTAGTTCTCAGTAGATAGTGAGTGCTCAATAAATGTTGCTGTCAGTAAAATGTTAAAAGTTTAAAATGCTTATTCTCAACTAAAATCAGAAATCTGCTAAAGTCTGGGAAAGATGGGGAATGCAAGTCAACACTGTCCTGAAATAGTGATGCAATCAGCAGAAATTTCCACTACATCAATCAAAAGGGTTCACAGCAAGTAGACTGTGAACCAAATAAAGTGACCTTCACACCCATTCCTGCTCCTACTCCACTCCATATTCTTGTTAGCTACTGTTGATTGATGGCTTCCAGGGAAAGATGATCCATCACTGTTCAGATAAGTAGAGCTTCTGCCATGATTTGCAGGTTATTCCAGCATTTTGTAAAAGTGAGACAAAATATAAAGTCTAAAAAAATGCCAACTCATGGGGAAAAAAAGAGAAAAGCTCAAAATAGTATAGTATTGTTAGGCACCAATGAAATTACTATGGATGGAAGATGGATTTATATATACATATATATATATATATATACATACATATATATATATTACAAACACATGCATAAAACCTGTGATATAATTTTCAGTTCCATACTGGGAAATATTAACTATCAGGATAGTTACTCAGGAAATTCAGTGCCCAAGACAACTGTTAGCTACCAATTGTTGAGATCTTACTCATGCCAGGTACTGTGCTAGGTACTTTACATATAATATCTCATTCAACCCTTTCTGTCATAACAGGTAAAACTTTTTATTTTACCAATCACAAATTGCACCTGGTCACAGAGCTGAAAAACCAAGAAAAAGGCAGTCTGACTCCAAAGCCTATACTCTTACGACTATGCCCACAGTTTTTCTCCCTACCACCCAAATTTTCAGAAAGGTGGAGTCATGTTTAAATGATCATGGCTACATTAAATAGAGAATGAGTCTCCAAACACATGCCCTGGAAGATGTGTGGGGAATGGGGGGGGTGCTTTAGCCTTTTCATTTCCAAAATGTCCATAGTCTATAAAACACTCTGAAATACCCAGAAGTACACTTGAACAAATAGAAAGACACACCATCATAAAAATGTCAGTTCACCCTAAGTTATCAAGAAATAACTAATAACTTCCGCATCCTGAAAGAAGAATTTCTATCTTACTTCAGCCAGCCAGCTTCTCTTGGGGAATTCATCAGCACCTTCATCAAAGTTCTCAACTTGTGGTTTCTCCTGGGAAATTGTGACGATTGAGTTTCCAACTTGCAGCCTGCCCTACAAGATTCAGATTTGCCAATACTCACAGTCATAAGCTAATTCCTATAATAAATATGTTAATTATTTAATAATTATATACCCTGACAGTTCTGTTTCTCTGGAGAACCCTAATTCAGATTTTGGTAACGAGAGCGGTTCTTGAGAAAAAGAATCTTACAGATGAGTTGGTTCTGGGGTTTTGGGAATTGGTTCTCTAACTCAATTAGATTAAAAGGCACTAATGACTCTATTTCCAATGATCAAGAGTTCACTGATGCCACTGGACACTCTGGGGACAGGGAGAGGGAAAAGCAGTTGTAATACAGGGGCTTTTTTGGACTTGGGAATCGCCCTGAGTGACATTGCAACAACAGATATAAGCCATTTTACATCATCATATAACATGCAGAACTGTGTGGTCCATGCTTAATGGCAAAGCCCCAGGATGTGTATATCCATTGCAGGTGATGTGCCACACTAATGAAGGATGTTTATGGGGGAGGTTGGGGGAGGTGTGGGAAGTGGGGCATATGGGAATCCCGGTAATTTTTGTGTAACATTTATGTAATCTAAGTATCTTTTTTAAAAAAATTTTTTTAATTTATTTAAAAAAAGAATGCACTGACAGTCCATTCTATGAATTGGCAATAGAAATATGCAAAATATCACCATTGGTTATTGCTACCCAAATGCTTATAAGAGGCAAGGCTCTAGGTGATGACAGTGCATGTGATACATTAACAGAGTTTTGTAGAGTTAAGAAGTATAATGATGTTAGCTGGCATATTTACAATACCTTGTTGTAAATATGGGTTAAGTATTTGGTCAAGGGCAATATTATGCAATACTATACATATATTTTATGCATTTCTGAGTTTCTAAACTTTTTCTATGTCATCTGCTGGCCTTCACATGTTGTCTGTGGCTTCCACAAAACTCCCACAAATTAACCATTTAATTTCTTATACCAACCAGCAATATTATCAAAACTGTGATGGGGAAAGTAGTGATGTGGAAGGGATAACTGTAATCAGAATATTCTGACTTGTAGAGACCTATGGTATTAGTTAGTTGATCACGGAGTACCTACAAGTGACATAGATGGGCTTAATCTTTAAGCAGAAGATATTTAGGTCAAATGAACAAAGATCTAACTTGAATCACAAAATAGGCAAGCACAGTCCCTCAAGTAATTTGCACACTTGGGACAGTTTAGGGACTCAGAAACTCTTGGATGAAGAGAAAGCCACATTCTCTTGGGAAAGGACAGTGTTACACTGCCAAAAATTTATACTGTTCTTCTTCTTCCCAGTCTTCCCCAAAGGGGCCTATAACCTTTTACCAGGGTAACTATGCATTGAGGACAAGGAAATGACCAGATGTGAGGGGTTATTAGACAACTGACTCCAAACTGACATTAATTCCAGAAGACCCAAAACATCACCGTGTCCACCAGTCAGAGTAGGGGTTTATGGACGTCAGGTGATCAATAGAGTTTTAGCTCAAGTCCACCTCACAGTACATCTAGTGGGTCCCCAACCCCATTTTGGGTTTATTTTCCCATTTCCAGAATGCATAATTGGAATAGACAACCTCAGCAACTGGCAGAATCCCCTAATGGTTCCCTGACTTGTGCAGTGAGGGCTATGGTAGGAAAGGCAAAAAGAAGCCACTATAACTGCTTCTACCTAGCAAAATAGTAAAGCAATACTGCATTCCTGGAGGGATTACAGAGATTATTAGTAGCACCATTAAGGACTTGAAGGATCCAGGGGTGGTGATTTCTACCACATCTCCATACAACACCCCTATTTGGCCTGTCTAGAAAACAGATGGATCTTGTAGGATGACAGTAGATTATTGTAAACTCAACCAGATGGTGACTCCAATTGTAGCTTCTATGCAAGATATGGTATCACTACTTGAGAAAATCAACACATCCCCTCATACGTGGTATGCAATTATTGACCTCACAAATACTTTTGTCTCAAACCTGTTAGTAAAGACCACTAAAAATCAGTTTGTTTTCAGCTGGCAAGGTACACCTTCACTGTCCTACCTCAGGGGTAGATCAACGTTCCAGCCCTATGTCATCTAATCTGCAGGTAACTTGAACACCTTTGCCCTCACAAGACATCACCCTGGTCCATTATATTGACATCATACCAGAAAATAAGAACCCTACTAAAAACTATCAAGTCTCATCAAATGGAGAAAAGAATCAACTTGAAGGGACTCCTACTTCCTAAAAATAGGGCATCGGAAAGAATAATGACTGCAATGGATTAAAACAAACAAACAAACAACAACAACCAAAAAAAACCATATATATATATGTTTTTTACAACACATGAGTTCAGATTTATATTAAAAGAAAGTCTAGGGAAGCGGATGTGGCTCAAGTGGTTGGGCTTCCATTTACCATATAGGAGGCCCCGGGTTCAATTCCCAGGGCCTACTGGTGAAGGCAAGTTGAACCACGTGGCATGGTGAGCTGGCGCAGCAAGATGACACAACAAAGGGAGACAAGCAGACACAGAAAAATGCACAGCAAATGGACACAGTGAGCACAAGCAGCAAGGAGGGGATAAATAAATAAAAAATAAATCTTAAAAAAAAAAGAATCTCTCATTGGACAACACCTAATTTTTCTGAAAATGATAAAGAAGAAGAACAAATCAAAAATTTATTTTGCTTCTACTTTACAAACAGTATTTCAGAGTAATTACATAGTAGATGAGGAAAAGTTCTTCTTTGTGGAAGAATTCCAGTTAATAAATGCAGAAAGAATGATAAAATTCCCATTTTGCCACCCATAATAAAATAATGGATCTAGGCAATGAACATTAATGACTATTAAAATCCTTGGAAGAAAGATTAATGAGAAACTTTATCATGGATAATTCTGTTTGACAATACCGGGACCTACTGATCAAAATGAGTGATAACAAATTTACATCATGCTTTGTGATGTGATATGATGCGATAGGAAAGATACAACATCAACTATGAAGTATTTTTGACAGAAAATTAAATGGAATGGGATCAAGTCTCTAGATCAGTGGTTTTCAAGGGTGATTTTGTACCCCATGGGACATCAGGAAATGTCTGGAAACATTTTTAGTCATCACAACTGAGGAGCAAATTCTACTGATATTTAGTAGGTAGAGCTCAGGGATGCTGCTATATATTTTTGGATGCACAGGACATACCTCCAGCCCCCAGCAAATAATTATTCAATCCAAGAATTATCAATAGTACCGAGGCTTTAGATGTACCAGTTTATAGGAAATAAAGGGCCCAAAGCATATATCAACCAAATGCAATCTGTAGACCTAGTTTGAATCCTGAATCAAGCAAACTTACTATAAATAGAAATTTGTGATACAGAGAAATTTGAACACTGTATATTAAGGGATTCTTAATTTTATAGGTGTAATAGTATTATGTTTTTGCTAATAAAAAAAGTCCTTACCTGTTGTTAGAAATATATACTGAAGTATTTACAGATGAAATGATACGATATCTGGAATTTATTTTAATAATGCAGTATAGCAGTTTGGTATTGTTTATGAATTCCAAAATTAGATATTGAATTATGTTTGTAAATTGGTCTGTTCCTCTGGATACATTAGATTGTATTAGATTCAGAGGTTTCACTCTTACTTGATTAAATTATGATTAAGGCTTTAATTGGGCTACATCAGTAGGATGCTAATTCCCACCCTCTTGGTGGGTGGGGACTCACAGAGAAAATGACAAGGCAGAAAAGTTAGTGGAGTTTTGATCCTGAAACCTGGGAAGTAAGCACACAGAGCAGCAGATACTGAGGAAGGGGAGAAGGCTCCATTAGACACTACAGAGGCCCGGGAAAAGAGAGGAGTCATTCACCTGACAGTTTACAGCTGGTCTTGTGGAACGAGCAGAACAGCTGAGCCCAGAGAGAAATGAGCCCTGGGAGAGAGACAAGACTTGTCCCAGCCTGCGGCTGAGATTGGAAGAAGCTGGGACTATGGTGCCTTGGGAGGAGGAGGAACATTGAACCCTCATAGACATTGTCTACCATCTTGCATCAACACGTGGTAACAGACTCTGGGTGAGAAAGTACCTCTTATGGTACCTTGACTTGGACTCTTTAGGGCCTTGTGACTGTAAGCTTCTACCCCAAATAAACACCCTTTATAAAAACCAACCAATTTCTGGTATTTTGCATCAGCACCCCTTTGGCTGACTAATACATGCAGCTAGATGAAAAAACAGAGGGGAGTGGAGGGGAGGGTTGGAGATGAAAAAGGATTAACCATATAGTGATGATCATTGAAGCTGAGTGATGGGTACATGGGAATTCTTCTTTGATGTATGTTTGAAACTAAATAAATAATAAAAATTCAATAAAATAATAAACATATTTTAATAATATACATTATGGATTTTTCATATATGTAAGAAATTTAGATTAGTTTCAGGACCAGTTAACGAGTAACTGTGAAACTGCTATTCCCAGAAGCAATGATCCCACAAAGCACGATCCCAAATTCCTAATTTTCTATACTCTGGTGAAGGCTTCTCAAATTTTTCCCATTTCAGCAAATGTTATTATATCTATATTTTAATGTTAAATATAAATAATGTGTGCCAATTACAACTACACTCTAGGGACAAGATGTTGCCCTCATCAGGAATACAAACGCTAGTGATGATGAGCTGAACGTTATTAGAAAAGCCATACACTAGAAGTTAAGACTAAAAAGACTTTAGTAGTTTCTCCATTCAGTGCCAGAGCTTTCTTAGTCAGCATCATGGTAGAAGTGGGTTTTCACTGGTGGAATTAGTGGCTTACTAATTGATAAAAAGAGGGCTTTCATGAGGGAAATCAATGACAGTGGAGAAATGTGAATTGGATAAAATATTTTATAGACACTCTCCAAGATTGCACAATTAGGGTGTAAGACTCTAGCAAACCCTGGAAACTTTAGGTTAGGGAGAGCCCTTGGCTAAATCCCTAAATAATGTTTACCTAAGTGGTTTAGGACTGTTTCTGTCTGCTTACAGAAATGTCTATATAAGAGACAGAATTTGGTCTGATATTTGCTTACCTAATAACCTGTTACAAGGTTATGAGAAAGTAATTAACCCTTATTATTTCAAACCATTAACAACTCCCAAAAGGGCTTGGGCCCTTCTCAGCAGCAGAAAAACATAAATGCATTATCCAGAGTTGGTGAGTCCTGGCCCATCACAAGTGCATAGTATCTTGAAATCACTTTTCATCTTTAAAATTCATGTAAATTTGACATATATCTTAAGTCTTCCATATCTGCTATGACAAGTACTGCACAATGAGAATAAGCATTTATTGTCTCATAGTTAGTTTTGAAGGCTAGAAGTCCAAAATCAAGACAAACAGCCTACCATATGAATGCTTGGAGAGGGTGGGTCCTTCACCCCAATGTTCTGACACAGCATGATCACTGCATAAGGACTTGGAAGGGGTGGGACTGCCATTCCATCAGGCCTGGATGACAAATCAGGCATCCATAAATGACTTGCAATCATTGAAATCTAATGGAGTTTGCCCTGATGTGTTAAGGAATTGTTTGAGAGCCATACCCCTTTTTCCTTCTAATTTCTCCCTTCTGGAACGGGAATGTCTGGCCAATTCCTGTGCCACCATTGTATATTGGAAGTTGATAACTTATTTTCTAGGTTTCACAGGTCCACAGAGAGGGGAATTGTGCTACCAGATAGGCCACACCCATAACTTATTCTGCTGAGACTTTGTTCTTAGCATTGTTACTGAAATGACTTAAGGCTTTTGGGATGTTGTGATGAAATGAATGTATTTTTAATATGGGAAGAATGTGTCTTTTGGAGGTTCAGAGGGCTTACTGTGGTGGATTAATTTATGTACCCCAGTTTGGACAAGTTCATGGTCTTGGTCTGCTTTCCTGTGGGTGTGGATCTATTGTAAATAAGATCTCTCCAAGATGTTACTTCAGTTAAGGTGTGGACCACTGAATAAGGCTGGCTTTAATCTAGGTTACTGGAGTCCTTTATAGGCAGAATGAAAGTCAGACAGAGTGAGAAGCAAAGAGAGGCCACTATGTGCATTGCCATGTGACATAAAAGCCAAGGACCAAGGATTACCAACAGTCTGCCCCAGAATGCCACAGTCTTCTGGGAAAAAGCATCACCTTGCTGAAAGTTCAATTTTGGACTTCTCCTAGCCTCAAAACTGTGAGCCAATAAATTCCCATTATTTAAGCCAATCCATTGCATGGTATTTGTTTTAGTAACCAGGAAACTAAAACACCATCACACTTTGGAGCAATGTTAAGTGTCTTCCCTCTGCTCCAACACTAACCACCAATAGCATTATAGATAGGAAAGCTAATGGTATCATAACATTATAGATAGAAAAGTCCATTACTTTAAAACTGTAGAAAACTTCAGAAGCTGATGAAAAGTTAAGAGGAGAGGGTGAGATTTTGTGGGAAGATGGCAATGGACTATCAGGTAGAGCTGAATTCTCTCACAAAAACAATGGAGAAAAAGCCAAAAGCTATCCACGGAACCTGCTTTGGGGGTCAGCAGACCACGACAGTGCTATACAACTTCCTGGAGGGTGAGGGACAGAGAGCTGAAGAAGCCAAAATGACACACTTGAGTTACCAAGCCCCTGTGGTGGCCAGGAATGGCTCCCCTCCCCCACCCCCAAGATATTAAGCTGGGGTAAAACACCTGGCTCCTGTAGCTGACTGAGAGGGGAACAGACATCTTTCCTGTCAGCTGTTTCAAGGGAAAAGAGAGGGGAGGTCGGGGTGCTTTTCTTCAGTGAATTTGGTCAACAGAGCCTGCTTTGAATCTCGGATCTGGAGATTCAACGCAGGAACACAGGAAAGCAGAGACTGAAATACCTCTGTGGAAAGGTGTGCTAACTAGCACCATCTGCTGCCGGTCTGGAAATTGCATGGAAAAAACTGTTCACACACTCTGTATCCAACCCGTGGAAGAAAATCTACATCCCACTAGTGAGTCCCTGGCCCAATTTTGAAAACTTAAGCTGGGCAATTTTAGAAACTAAGAATAAGTTGAACCAAATAATAAAGAAGAGCTTTGGGAAAAAACAATAGGCAAGAAAGAGAAATTGGCCATCAGAGTAAATTCACCAACATATTCAGATGCTTATATATCAGCAAAAAATTACAAGCCATACTAGGAAATAGGAAGAGATGGACCCGCCAAAAGAACTAACCAAATATACTGAAGAGACACAGGATTTAAGACAATTAATCAGTGATAATCATACAACTCTCCTAAATCACTTCA
>JAQZBX010039594.1:0-22979 GCA_029593785.1 Cabassous unicinctus
CTTCACTGGGATTCAATCCTCAGAACCTCTGATGTGGGAGAGAGGCGTCCTACCACCTGCGCCACCTTAGTTCCTGGTTTTTTGGCGCATCTCGTCTTGGCTCTCCCTTGTGTCACTCTCCTGTTACATCATCATCTTGCTGCATGGCTCATGGGGCCTGATGGCGCACCCGCGCACGGGGCCTGGCAGCCCGCGTGCCTTCTATGATTTTCTTTTTTAAATTTTTACCAGGAGGTCCCGGGAATCGAACCCAGGTCCCTCCATATGGGAGACGGACGCCCAAACATTTGAGCCACATCCATCCCCCTGCTATATCTCTTAAGGCTGACCAAAGATACCTAGAGTTACAGTCATTTCCCGTACAGGATGGTCATATAATAAATCAGGCTTAGTTTATCACCAACATTCTAAAAACCAGACCTAGGGAGAAAAACTAGGTCTGGGAACACATGCATGGTTTCTAATATAGCGAATGTTTAGCCTACCCTGATTATCACAAAATCAGGACAGCAAGAATATTCACATAAGACTTTTTCTTTGAAACCAAACAAATGTATGTTAATGTTACAAGATGTTAATATATGCAAAAAAACAACATTATGCTGAGTGAAAGAAACCAGACACAAAGTACTACATATTGTATGATTCCATTTGTATAAAGGTAAATATAAATCAATTTATAAAGATGAAATTTCAGTAGTGATTATGTAGGGCTGGTGAAGGATAGAGGGATTGAGAGGTGACTGCTAGGGAGTGTGGAGTTTTTCTTTTTGGAGTAATTAAATTGTTCTAAAATTTTTTGTGATAGTGAATGCACAACACTGATTATACTAAAAGCCATTGATTATACACTTTGGATAGATTGTATGGTATGTGAATATATCTCAATAAAACTGCTTTTTAAAAAAAGCATGGTAAGTTTATAATAAAAAGCATTTCCATTCTACCCATCTGTATTCCCCAAAAGCAATAATACTGAACTTAGCTATTTCTCTTAATACTTAAAAATGCCTACCTTGATGTTCCTTGCCGTTGATTGTCCATTTTAGATATTAACCATTGGCCTGCTGCTGTGATAGATGCACATTTTGTATAACCATCCCACTGCCCCTCAAGGGAATTTATTAGTTTCTTAAACTTTGCTACTGCATTTATTTTCATGAATATTTTAGTTTCCTTTGGTTGCTCAAGCAAATACCATGCTGTAGGTTGATTTAAACAATAGAATTTATTGGCTCACAGACATATATACAACATTACACCCCAAAACAGCGATATGCATTCTTCTCAAGCCTTCATGGATCTTTCTCCAGGATGGACCATATGTTGGCTCACAAAAATTTAAATAGATTGAAATTATATAAAACACTTTGTCTGATTATAATGGAATGAAGCTGCAAATCAGTAACAGGTGGAAAAAGGGAAAACTCACAAATATATGGAGATTAAACAACACACTTAGATAATGAGTGGGTCAAATAAGAAATTGCAAGAGAAATCAGTAAATATCTTGAGACAAATGAAAATGAGAACACAACATATCAAAAATGCAGGATGCAGCAAAGGTAGTGCTGAGAGGGAAATTTATAGCCCTCAACGCTTATATTAAAAAAGAAGAAAGATGGAAGCAGATGTGGCTCAGTGGTTGAGCACCTGTCCCAGATTCAATCCCTGGTACCTTCCTTTAAAAAAAGAAAAGAAGAAGAAAGAGCTAAAAATGAAAGACCTAACTGTATACTTGGAAAAAAGAACAGCAAGCTAATCCCAAAGCATGCAGAAGGAAAGAAAGAACAAAGAGTAGGGTAGAAATAAATGAAACAGAGAACAAACAAACAATAGAGAGAATCAACAAAACCAAAAGTTGGTTCTTTAAGAAGATCAATAAAATTGGCAAACCCTTTTGCTAGATGGACAAAGAAAAAAAAGAGTAGATGCAAATAAATAAACTCAGAAACGAGATGGAGGACATTACCATGGACACCTCAGAAATAAGAGAGATCGTAAGAGGATACTATGAACAACTGTACACCACCAAACTAGACAACGTAGACAAGATAGACAAATTCCTAGAAACACCTGAACAACCTACACTGACCCCAGAAGGCATGGAAGACCTCAACAAACCAATCACAAGTAAAGAGATTGAAATAGTCATCAAAAACCTTCCAAAAATGAAAAACCCAGGACCAGAGGGCTTCACAGGTGAATTCTACCAATCATTTAAAGAAGATTTAAAATCAGTCATGCTCAAACTCTTCTAAAAAGTTGAACAGAAGTGAATGTTACCAAACTCATTCTATGAAGCCAATATCACCTTAATATCAAAGCCAGACAAAGATACTATGAAAAAAGAAAATTACAGACCAATTTCTCTAATGAATATAGATGTAAAAATTTTCAGCAAAATACTTGCTAATCAAATCCAAAAGCACATTAAAAGAAATATACATCACAATCAAGTGGGTTTGATCCCAGGTATGCGAAGATGGTTCAACACAAGAACACCAGTCAGTGAAATATACCACTTAATAAATCAAAGAAGAAAAATCAAATCACATGATCATCTTGACTGATGCAGAAAAGGCATTTGACAAAATACTGCATCCTTTCTTGATAAAAACACGCAAAAGGATAAGAATAGAAGGAAACTTTCTCAACATGATAAGGGCATTGATGAAAAACCCACAGCTAACACTGCACTCAAAGGTGAAAGACTGAAAGCTTTCCTGCTGAGATTGGGAACAAGACAAGAATGCCCACTGTCACCGTTGGTATTCAATATTGTGCTAGATATTCTAGCTAGAGCAATTAGGCAAAGACAAAGAAATAAAAGGCACCCAAATAGGAAAGGAAGAAGTAAACCTCTCACTATTCACTGATATGATCCTATATCTAGAAAATCCCAAAAAATCCACAATAAAGCTACTAGAGGTAATAAGCGAGTTCAGCAAAGTGGTGGGATACAAGATTAATATGCAAAAATCAGCAGTGTTTTCTTTACACTACTAATGAGCAACCTGAGGAGGAAGTCAGGAAAAAAATTGCATTTACAATAGCAACTAAAAGAATCAAATATTTAGGAATAAACTTAACCTAGGACATAAAGGACCTGTATTCAGAAAACTACAAAGCATTACTAAAAGAAATCAAAGATGACCTAAACAAAGGGAAGAACATTCCATGTTCATGGATTAGAAGACTAAATATCAATAACGTGTCAATTCCACCCAAACTGATTTACAGATTCAATGCAATCCCAGTAAAAATTATAACAGCCCTTATTGCAGAAATGGAAAAGCAAATTAGCAAATTTATTTGGAAGGGTAAGGGGCCCCGAATAGCCAAAAATATCTTGAAGAAGAAGAACAAAGTTGGAGGACTCTCACTTCCTGACATTAAAGCATGTCACTTAGCTACAGTGGTAAAGACAGCATGGTACTGGCATAAAGACAGACAAATTGACCAATGGAATCGAATTGAGAATTCAGAAACAGACCCTCACATCTACAGTCAAGCGATTTTTGACAAGGCTGTCAAACCCACCCAGCTGGGTCAGAAACAGTCTATTCAACAAATGGTGCTGGGAGAATTGAATATCCATAGCTAAAAGAAAGAAAGAGAACCTCTATCTCACACCTTATACAAAAATTAACCTTAAATAATTAAGGGAGCTTTACTTCTCCATTTGGAGGAAGCGTTTCAACTGTATTCCATAGTTTTTGAGATTAAGAGTGTTTTTATCTGTAAGAAAGTCTAGTCAGAGATCCATCAGTCTGTCATCAGGGGTCATGGGGCTGGTGCACTTGGGGCAAATGAAGGCAAGGTCTTTGTCATTTTCCCTGACGCACATTTTTCTATTTGTTTTTCTTACAATGGCTGTGTATTACTTTGCAATAATGTTTTATTAAATTTTTTAATGTTTTAATAAAAAAGGATTTTCCTATCTTGCCTTTCACAGGTATTATGAAAGGAAGGCAAAAAAATGCTATAGAAGAAAGGAATAAATTATTAGAAATGAGAGAAAATATTTGTGTATGTCCAAGAAATAATAAACTAAGCTGCAAGGCAACAAAGGCATTTATTTGAGGTCTCAGAATTGCAATGCAGGGAGCACAGATTCAGGTCGCCGCCCAGATTGTGCCCTGTCTTGGCACTTCCAGGCAAGGGTTTCTAAAGAAAAAAAAAAAGATTGCATAAAGTTGTTTGTGGTTGGTGGATATTTGGGGCACTCCAAATGTCTTTCAGGTTAAATAGTTGACTTAGAAGAGTTCCTTATCTTGCGATTTGTTTCTGGTGTCTGGATGTCCTTTGAGTTTTGAGGAGCAATGTTGCTTGAAGTTTTGCCTACTTTGGCAATTTGTGCTTCCTGGCTGAGATTTGCCATTTTAAATCTCTTTTTAAAACTCTTCGCCACAGTAACTCTATTTTGTTACTTTTTACACAAATATGGATAAAGTGCATGTTTGAAAGTGAACAAGCAGATCATTTCAGATCCATGATAAATGTCACAAAAAAGGATAAGCCAGTTAGAGGACATCTAAGTGTGCCAGGTATTCATGGAAGAGGCCAGTCTGGAGCGGAAAGGTTAAGAGAGCATAATTAAACTGAAGAGGGAGCAGATGTGGCTCAAGCAGTTGGGTGCCTGCCTCCCACATAGGAGGTCCCTGGTTGGCTTCCCAGTGCCTCAAAGAAGAAACAAAGAGACAACAAGCAAAACAAACAAACAAACAGAAAATGAGCAGACAGATGAGGGAGCCATCTGGGGGGGAAAGAACTGGAGAGGCAATTGAATAAAAATAGAAATGAAAATTAACATTTGAATTTGAGATTAATATGTGAACATAGTGTTCTTGGCCTTAATTCATCTTAGGGTATGAATCCATACATTTATTAGGTTCAGGATATTAGCATTTTATTGTTTGCTGATTGTTTAAGGAATCCCACTCATGAGGCTTAAAAACTGTACCAGGACAACCCTTATCACTTAGATCCCCCAAAAGTTTAATTAGACCTCACTTTATGGATTAGATTTTGTTCTGGAAAAGTACGTGTCCTGAAAAGTATCTTAAGGGAATCTCATGCTGAATGCATTTAGGGAATTCAGGGCTTACAGGTGTGGCGCTGTCCTGTAGAGTAACAAACCGCCTTGTAATTCAAATCCGCGCCCTTTCCACTTCCTCTGGTGATTTGCAGTCAAGCATTCCCGGCTGACCAGGGCCCTCCACGCCGCCCCCAGCCCCCAGCCCCCACGGCACAGCCACTATCCGCGCAACCAAGGCGGGTGGGAAGGGTGGGTGCACCCCAACTTCCTTCCTCCCACAGCTGCTTCAGCTAAATAGGGGGCCTGTGCGAAATCTGGAGAGGGCCAAGTCGGTGGCCGCGGCCTCTGATCAGGGGCCTCTCCACCCTTCCTCACCCCACCGCAGCCGTGAGGGGGCCTCCTGCTCGCTTCCCGAGGCAGCCGGGGCGGCGTGCGGGGGCACAAGGGCGGGGCAGCCTGGGTTCGAGCCTCTGCCCTGCTGGGCTAGACTGCCTCAGTTCCCTCCTCCGAAAGAGAGAGAACCGGAGCACTCTCTCCACGCCGGCGGCAAGTGGCTAAAGCCCAGACGGTTCCAAGCCGCCTCCAAAGATGGCAAGTGAAGGAACCGGTTGGTAGCCAAACGGTGCCCCCTGGGCAGAAGAAGTAAGCGCCAGCCAATAGGGTAAGAGATTTTCAACCAGTAGGCTCCATTATCCTAATTAATAATCAGCCAATCAACAGCTCCCAGTTAGCATACCTCATTAACATAAAATGCTCCTCTCCCAACCCTAGCCAATGCTCTTATGCGGACCCAGTGATTGACCAATCAGAGCATCGCAACTTGAGGCTCCACCCCCCCCCCAAGGCGGAGACACAGTGAACCTATATCTTGCACAGCCCCAAGGAAAGCGCTGCCGGAGGTCAGGGTCAAGACTGGCAGGAGGCGAGCTTAGGAGCTGGGGCAGAATGCTGGGGAGCCGTGAGGGGGCAGCGAGGACGGCGGGATGGCCAAGCTCCAGCCGTAAAGCCACCTGGCGCTAGATTACTCCTGGAAAGAGTAATCTTTAAGCCCCACTGCCAACTAGCAGGACACAGGGTTTGAAAACAAGTTTTGCATGTATCTTAAATAACCGCTCTGCTCTTTGGCCCTACAGCCCTGAATGAAGAAGTAAGCCATTTTGAAAAACGAAAGATATTTATTTTACTATCCACGATAATGACCTGGGCACGATCCAAACCCCTGGATCCTGTGAGTAGTGCGTTAATTTTTCCTTTGGGCAACATTGCACCCTTAGTGCCCTGTAATCTGTCTGACAAGGGACCTTTGTATAGCGGGTCGCACATTCTTACACTTTAGAGCGCTATCCTATAATATGCACGCCACAGAGGTCATTGGCCCTAAGCACCATCAATTCTAAGGGGTCCACCGCCTTGTGTGGCATTAAGACAAAGAATCAATGTTGCCTATTCATCTCTAACCATGTGTGAAAAGCCAGTCGGAGTCGTTTGCAGAGTACACCGTTTTCTTTGGGACACCAAAGATTTGCTGCAGCAAAGCAAGCTTTCAAGAACAGAGGTAGATTCCGGGTTCTAGGGATGGCAAAAGATTTTTATAGACATAAAATGAAGTTAGTTTGACTCCTGTTGAGTGGGCAAGGGCTTGTCCATCTTATATGGGCGGGGTTGCTCCAGGTAGGCTTTGTTTTGTATTGGGTCAAAGGTAATGAACTAGAGGCTTGATGGCTGGCTGGGTCAGCTGCTTCGGTGGGGCTTTCAAATTTCAAAAGATGAAGAGGAAACTCAAGAAGGCATGGGTTTTTTTTTTGGCTCTCAGGGGTCCCCAGAGCTTTCTCTATACACTTTTATCAAATGCTTTCTTATCACTTAGAATTGTTATTTTAAACATATTGAAAGTTCTGTTTTAAACTTATTTAGAGCTATATTTTTGTCATATACATTCTTGTGCATATATTAAAAAGAAAATAGAAGCAAGATACAGAGATTATAGTTTTCCCGAAACGTCTTCATATTTGGAGTCTGACGTCTCTGAATCACACCATTCTTTTTCCACACAATGACTCAGCATTAAACCTGAGTTGTGTCATTTACTTGTACGTACTTTCCTTTCCTATAAAGCACATGGTTTTTACTGAGGAAATGTGGACTTATAGCCATTCTTCCCACATAGCTTATTTTCTTCACTAATAACCATTTTGCATCTGCTGCTCTGTCCTGTGCCTTTGTGCGTATGCAAACCCTTTTCAGTTCTGTTCTGCATCGCAGGATAATCTTTTAAAAAGATGATAAATGGCAACTAAATCAACATGTGTCGTCCCAACAGTGCACACAGCTCAGCTTGAAGTGATGACAATACCAGTAATTGTGCTCAAGGTCAGCCAGGCATCCACAATAACAACTCAACTTCAGTGCTTCCTGGATGACTACAATTGTACTAAGCCATTGATTACAAGACACATTCTAATTTCAGAGATGTTCTAATGGGAAAGAAAAAGAAAATGTTAGAATCAACGAGATCCATTATTTATAACAAGGCTATATTTAGATATTTATCACACATATTTCACCAAGTTGCTTTTTTTGATTTGTCTATCCTTCAGTGGACTAGGAGGTCCTGGAGAGAAGGGACCAGGGTTTTCATGTCCCTGTCTTATAAGGTTCACTCATCCATCCCAGCTGATTGCCATCATCTCAAGGAGGCGGCCAAGTCATTTTATTTTTGTTATAGCTCCTTTCCTCACAGTGTCTAGTAAAGTGCCTACTGCATAACAATCATTGGTCAATTGACTGGCTCGCCATTTTACTAGCTTCCTGGCAGTCCTGACTTGTTCAATTCTAAACAAACTTATACCAACTTAAGCAAAATATAGAATTTATTATCTATACCTGGTAAATCCAATGGTGGACTTCAGGCACAGGCAGATCTAGAAGCTTAAACTATGGTGTATTAGTCAGCCAAAGGGGTGCTAATGCAAAATATCAATAATTGGTTGGTCTTTATAAAAAGTATTTATTTGGGGTAGAAGTCCACGGTTACCAGGACCAAAAGCATAAGTTTCTTCCCTCACCAAAGTCCATTGCCATGTGTTGGAGCAAGACAGCTGCCGGCATTTGCCATGGTTCAGGATTCTTGGATTCCTCTCTTCCCGGGACTGCGTTTCTCTCTAGGCTTAGCTCCTCTGTTTCCTCCTCAAGGTCAGCTGTAGACTATGAGGCTCTCTAGACTTTGCTTCTCTCCACAAGACCAACTGTGAACTCTAAGGTGAATGGCTCATCTCTATCCCGGGGCCTTCTCTCCAACATCAAAACTCCAACTCAAAACTGCTACTCAAAACTGCTCTCTCTGTCCTCTGCCTTGCTTTTTATATTTGATTCCCCCACCCACCAAGGGGTGGGGCTCAACACCCTACTGACGTGGCCCAGTTAATGCCCTAATCATAACTTAATCATGCCCAGATTAACAGATCAGTTTACAAGCATGATCCAGTTATATTTTTGGAATTCATAATTACATCAAATTGCCCAACGGCTACACATGGCCTGGGAGTTCACGCTTGTGCTCTTTCTCTCTCCCTCCTATGGGCTCCTTTATCCTCTGAAAAGGCTTCGTTCTTAAGTAAGCTCTCCCCTCTTTGTGGCCCCAGCAGCTTCCAGGCTCATATCCTTAGAGTTTCTTTTTCTTTTTGATTTGTTTTCCTTAGATTTTCAATTCTCGCTTCCTGCTTAGATCATGCTTCATCTAAGAGCTGGAACATGCTGATTGGCCAGGTCTCGGTCATTTCCCTAATGGTTAATGAGGTTTATTATTGTTAAATTTATACATAGTAAAATTAACCCTTTTTAGTGTACAACTCTCTGAGGGTTTTTTTGTTTGTTTGTTTGTTTTTGTTGTTGTTGGCAAGGGAGTAAAGAGTTTATTAAGAAACAAAAAAATGAGAAAAATACACAACCCAAGATGTGGACTGTGGGCATGGTGCAGAGTGAGACTGGTACATGGGGCCCCAGGTTAGGCCTTTTAAAACCTTTCCTCCTCCCTCTTCATAATGTTAGGGAGGGGCTCCAGCTGTTTGCTATTCTGATTGGTTGCCCCACCTGTCAGTTTTCAGAGGGCCAATGGTGAGGCCTTTTGAGGTTATCTGGGGCTTTCCCTTGATCCCGAATGGGAGTTTCATTCCAAATGGGATTCTCGTGACCAAGGTCTTGTGGGATCTCTCAGGAGGGATTCTCATGGGCAGGGTCTCATGGCCATGTGGTTTGTTGGCCATGTTGTCTGCCAGGCTGAGCTGCCTTCCTTCTTTCACTGTACTAACCTGCCTCAACTCCCTCTTTAGCGAGTTTACATCCCTATTCTTAAGGTGGCGCTAAAGGGCAATGGTCATTCTTCTATAGCTACTTCCTGCTGGCTAGGGGGAGTAGGCCCTACCTGATAAGATGTAAAACCCTCTGGCTATTCTATTGAGGTCGAGGAAAGACAGGTTCGACACTATGGTTGGAACTGGATGAAATCCCTGCGTGACTAATATCTTGTTCCAGAAGACATTGGTTCTCTGTGTCTCCTTTCTGGCTCACCAAATATGCTGGCAGAAAGTCTCTGGGTTCTGGGCTTCTAGGTTCTTGGCTTATGTCATGTAAAATAATTTAAGGACACGCCATAGGGTAGGCAAGGGAGTAAAGAGTTTATTAAGAAAAAAGAAAATGAGAAAAGTACACAATCCAAGATGTGGACTGCAGGAGTGCTGCAGAGTGAGATGCGCCTCTATGAGTTTTGACAATACATGCAGCTGTATTACCACCACGATATCAAGATATAGAACACGTCCATCACCTCCCAAAATTCCCTACCTTATACCACACACACAAAACAATTCCAGATTACATTTAAATAATTACATGTAAAAGGCCTAACTTTAATTTTTTTAAAAGAAAATTATAAAATTTATAGGGAAGGATTTCTTAAACAAGACCCAATACTGCTAAGTTTTAAAGAAAGGAGTGATAAAATCAGCTGCAATAAAATTAATGAACTATTTAATTTAATGATACTATGCCTGAGGTTTGCTTCCAAATAATCCAGAGGGAAGTGGTCAGGGTATGGATGAAACAAGTTGATGACTGTGTGTTGATGTGTTGATGTGTTGATGACTGGTGATGGGCACATGTGGGTTCATGATATATTCTCTCTACTTCTGTGTAAGTTTGAAATAGTCTATAATAAAAAATGTGAAAAAAAGACACGATAAAGATGGTGAAAAGGCAAACTGCAGGCTAGGAGAAAATATGTGCAACATATATAACTGACCAAAGATTAATTTCTAGAATATGTAAATAATTCTTATGCATCAATAAGAAAAAAAAATCCAATAGAAAAATGGACATAAAACAAGCATTTCACAAAAGAACCCATCTGAATGAAAAAGAAAAAAGAAAAAAAAATCTCAATCTCATTGGCAATCAGAGAAATGCAAAGTAAAACTATAGCAGCAAAAAATAAAAAAACAAAAAACTATAGCAAGATATCATTTACTTACAATGGATTGGAAAAAATGGGAGAAGTCTGACAATACCAAGGTTAGCAAGCATGTGGAACAAGGGAACCTCTTACAAACTGCTGGTATGAGTAGAAATCGTCATGACCTCTTGGGAAGACAAATGGCATTGTCTCTTACAGCCACGTGCACAACCGTAACCTAGCAATTCCACTCCTGGGTGGATACTCAAAACATTTGCGCATAAGCACCAGGGGACATGGTTGAGAATGTTCATAGCAACATTAGTCCTAATAGCAAGACAAAACAAAACAAAGCCTAGAAACCACCCTCACGGAAAATGGTTTAAAGTGTGGTGCATTAAGAGTATGAAATAATTCACAGCAGAGAAAGCAGATAAACTAAGCTGAACATGATGATGCTAATGAATCTTAGTAAAAGTACCGAATAGAAAATGTACATCCTAGAAAACTTTGTCCAGTAGGATGCCATGGTTATAAAGCTCAAAAATAACCCAAATAGGGAACGGATGTGGTTCAAGCAGTTGAGCGCCTGCTTCCCACACGGGAGGTCCCAGGTTCGGTTTCCAGTGCCTCCTAAAGAAAACGGAAACAAACAACAAGCAAAAACAAACAAGCAAAAACATAAGAACTAACTCAGGGGAGCCAATGTGGCTCAGTGGTTGAGTTCCAGCTTTCCACATGCAAGGTCCCAGGTGAATATATTGTTTAAGGATACAACGAGAAAGCAAGGGAATGAGAAGAGAATATAGGATAGTGCTCAGGTTGGGAAGCACACAGAGGTTGTTTTAACATGTTGTTAATCTTAAAATGAGTCACAGGTTTACACAGCTTTTATTATCAGGCTTTGTGATTGACATGCTATTTTATATAAGTCAAATATTATCTAATACAGTGTATTTAAAATGAAGTATAATGTCCCCATGAGGAACCGACAGACATTGGGTACCTTCATCCCCCGAGAAGGACACAGCATCACTTCTGTAGGGTTCTGGTCGGGAATGTATAAACCTAACTCTAATCATGTGATGACCTCGCACACACCCACACTAAAGATTCTGTCTAATAACTGGCCTATGCTCTTTAAAAAATCTCAATGCACCGAAAAACAAAGAAAAGCTGAGAAACTGTTGCAGATAAAGGAGACAAAAAAGACATGACACATCTATGCAATACTTGATCCTGGAAGAAAAATAATGCTGTCATGGACATTATTGGGACAATTAATAAAATTGGAATATGGACTGTAGCTTGGATAAAAGTATTGTATCAAGATCCAGTTTCCTGAATTTTATAACTTTACTATGGTTACGTAAAAGAATATCCTTGGAAAATACACACTGAGTATTAAAGAGGAAAGGGGCCTGATGTATGCAGCCTACTCTCAAATGGTTCAGAAAAATAAATAGCAGTATGTGTGTTTGTGCACATATATGTGCATACAGAGAGACAGCAGAAGAGAATAAAAAGATGAATGTGTCAAAATGCTAAAAATTAGTGAATCTGAGTAAAAGATATACAGTACTCTATATTAATTGCAATCTTTCCGTAAATTTAAAATTATGTCAATGTAAAAAGTTTATAAGTAGATAAATAGATTAATTCATTAGATTTAGTAGAAACACAGTGGAAACAAAAGAAAGCCCAAATGGAATTTCCATTTTCCACAGTTAATTTCAGCTCAATGGTCTGTTCTAGAGTTTTTGCATTAGTCACAGTTAACTTGTAATTGTGGGCTAAACTCAACTAAATCCGTAAGGGCAGGACGTTTGAGGATGGAGGTGCACCAAATATGCCTCTCCTTCTCAGGCAAGCAAGCACACGCGTTGGATAAAACCATTCAAATGCAGCTACTTAATGACCTCCTTCAACTCCTGTGAATGTCTCTTTCCCCAAAGATGTTCACCTTACCAGATGTAGTTGTGATTGGAATGGAAAGTTCAAAGCAAAAGCTACTCTCTGTCCTGAGTGTCTGATCACAGAAATTACTGGTTCCCCCTTCTAGGGAAAAGATAGCAAACTGAGCCCATGTAGGTCTGAAGGCAGTAAGAGCAAGCCCCCTGGTGACAGCTCCAGATTAACAAGTTTGTCCTGGACATGTCTAATTGAAGCGGGTGGGGCAGAGGAAGAGCTTGACATCGGTTGAAATAGGGAAAGCTGAGCAGGACTTTCGGTTGCAAGTAACAAAAGCCAAATGGAGCTAGCTTAAGCAGAAAGAGGAAGTTGTTATAAAGATAGAAACAATGTCTTACAAAATCCTCAAACAAAAGCCAGTGGGCATCAGGGATTGGGAAGCTACAGGGAACTCAGTAAGTCTTCACCGCTCCTCTCTGCTCTTCTCTGCTTCTATATTCTTCTCATCATAGGAAAATTAACAGTCAGTAAAACCTGCTCTAAATAAAGTAGGGATGAATAACATGATATGTTAGGTTGGAAAAAATCATTGTGAAATCATGACATTAAGAAAGATACATTTTCATCTCTGTCACTAGGAAAAAATGGCCGAACGGCAGCCCTTCTGGGCATCCCTGATATCTACATTTTAGTCTGTACCACTGTTGTTAAGTAAAATTAATCCTAAGACTCTGTGGGAGGTAGCTGATTCCACATCCTGGGCCAATAAAAATCTGCATAGGCCTGGGACATGTCGTTGATGCTAGAAAGCCAAGATATTTTTTAAGATGTCGTGGGCAGTGCTGAGAGGACAATTGCCCCACTTGCCAAATTGTGAGAATTGGAGTATCATAAAAATAATCATGTGCTGGATATTTTCCATCTGCACCTCGAGATCCACTCTTCTCCACCCTGCTCTGACCTTCTAGTGTACAGCAGCAAGCTCCCTGGCATTCTGCTTCCAACTGGGATTGGTCAATGGGGTAACTAGGAGAATGAGGCCAGGGAATTTATTCCCCCAGCTCCCTTCTGTAGGATCTCTGCTGATGGGCTGAGCCCCTCAATCAAAGTCACAGCTCCTGTCTGATGACTCTCTTCACCCAGCTTGTCTCCAAGTTCTAATTGCAATTTGTTCCCTCTATGTTTGTGAACATAGAAGTGGTACAGAGTCCCCTTTTACTAGCCCCAGGATATTTGATTTCCCTACACTCTGCCCATATCTTTGCCAATAGTTAATTCTGCTATGAATTCTCCTCAAACAACCCATTTTTTAATAATATATATTTTTATTTTTTAAAAGATACTTAGATTACATAAATGTTACACAAAAAAATATAGGGATTCCCATATGCCCCACTCCTCATACCTCCCACACCCTCCCACATAAACCCATTTTGAGTGTGCTATTTCCTTCTTTCTAGGACCTGATTGATAGTTGTGTTTGTGAAAAAGCCAGAATTCATAATGCAACCCAAAGAGAAGTGCACATAGATTGTCATGACAGTGCTGGCTTCCCAGCAAACAGCTATCCCCTGTCTTCTTTGCCAGCAGAGCCCTGATTTGTTCTGGTGTCCATCCTGCCCGTGAGAGCCAGGAGCATTATCCCCACCTCCACGAAAATCCTAACTCATCTAAACTGGTGTTGATGGGTCCATTCTTCTTACTGACGATTGGCTGAGGGGTGGCATGCAGCTCAGTTCCGGGGTGTGAGGGTGTCACACACACACACAAAATGTAGAATGGCTTAAACCCGGGAGAATTTTATTTCTTGCTCGTGTAAAATGTAAAGCAGGTGAATGAGCACTTCTCCCCACTCTGATTTGAGACCCAGCCTCAGCCACCTTCCAGAATGGCTTCCAGGGCCATTATGAACATCTGCATCAAGTCTGCAGAAAGGGAAGAAGCACAAAGGATGATGCATGGGACGCTTTATGAGCTGAGCCTGGAAGAGGCGCACATCACTTCTGCAAGTTCCTTAGGCCAGAACCCAGTTGCTTGGCCACACCTCACTGCACGGGAGCCTGGGACATGTATTCTAGCTGTGTGCTCAGGGAGAAGAGGGACACGGCTCAGCCCCTTCCCTGCCAAGGCGGGAAGCCTGCCTGGAAACTCCCCGGAAGGGTTCCTCTCTGGTGAAGAGAGACGCCAAGGGAGACACAGCCTTCCTCTCTCTGGGAATGCTGTCACGTCTGGATATGACAGTCTAGCTAAGAGCCCAAAGAAGAAAGCCACCACGTAATCACTGGTTTCTCGTTCTTAATTGTATGCTTCATACGACAACTAAAATTCCACTTCACATCCACTCGGAGGGAGGCAGGGCCAAGAGGACGCCAGACACTCCGAGCCAGAAGCCCATAAAGTGGTGTCTGGAGCCTCCCTGCACTGGGAAATTTCTCATGGGAAATAATTTCCTCAATGTTAGACCATTTGGAATTTGGTTTTCTATTACTTGCAGCCTAAAGCATCCAAAGGGATAAAAAAATAAAAACTGTATAAATGGCAGCTTTAATACAAAAGAAGAGTGACATAATAGAATATTTTAATTTGTGTCAGTTTTAAGAAGGGGGAGAATCTTAATATTTATGGAGTTTTTTGTTTTTTGTTTTTCTCCTTTGAGTATCCATGTGCTTTAAAAGTAGAGTTTTGTTCTTGTTTCAAGTGTGTGGGTAGGGAGAGTGACCAGAACCAGGAATCAGCCCAATAGTCCAGAAGAAGGTCAATGGCTCTGGAAGTCACACATAATAAGAGGGCCTGGTGGGGGATCCAGATGGGTGGGCAAACACAATGACAAATTAAAAAGAGGATCCAACACAGTGTTACAAGATTACAGATTTGCCCAATGTTCCTAAAAAGGGGAGGGGGGCACTAACTCTGCAGAATCGGTTCTCACCTCCTAAAAGGATGAAGCCTCTCAACGAGCTGATTAACTATAGTGAGGCATTAATAAGGCAGCCTTCAGTTTCCAGGAGTGCTAACAGATGGCAATATATAACCATGAAAGGATAGTGCATATAATGCTGCCCAAACAAAATGTCAGTGCCTCGTCATTCGTGGCAAAAGCAAATGATGCAAATAGTTGCAAGAACTAAAACCTAGAGAAAAGGTATGGGCTTAAAACATAAATGATTTGTTGTTGTTATTGTAACTATTGAAATTTAAGGACTATAGAAATGTCAGCCCAGTGCCTGCTGGCTCAGAATTGTAATGAGCAGCCAGGTCTCCAGCCTAACCAAGAATCAAGTTGTCAGAACCTGCAACTCTGGCTGGTTCAGATTTATGGGCTACAGAGCAGCTGCCCAGAGAGAGACTGGTCCTTTTCTCTTAGTCCCAGTTCCAGAATGTCAGGAAAGAGACATTCTCTGGCCGTCAAAATCTATGGCCAGAGAGCCACATCAGCTTGTGGAGCTGTGACTGTTTCTCCTGTAGCCATGAAGAGAGAGTATGGATAGATCCTAGAAGAGTTCTGGGCCAACAGTTCCAGCGAGCTAGTGGGAGAGGCAGAGTCAGGGCAGGAAGAGGGATTCTGACAGGTAAGTCTCAAATGGGCAAAAGGAGGTGGGCACAATATTCCAGTACAGGACCCGGCAGGAGGGTCAGGTGGGCAGTCTGGCCACCATATTGTGTTAGCCAGGGCTGTGAGGACACCAGGGACTCAATTCATCCCAGAGACAAAGCTGATTGCACTCTGATTCCAGACTCCTTGCCTGTGGGGTTGCCAGATTTAGCAAATAAAAATAAAGGCTGCCCAGTTAAATTTGAAATCCAGATCAGCAGCGAATAACTTTAAAAAAATTTATTTATTTATTTATTTATTTATTTCTCCCCACTCCCTCCTTGTTTGCACTTGCTGTGTCTGTTCATCTTCCTTATTTATTTAGGAGGCACTGAGAACCGACCCTGGGACCTCCGAAATGGGAGGGAGGTGCCTAATTGCTTGAGCCACCTCTGTTCCCTGCTTTGTTGTGTCTCTCGTTATGTTTTTCTTCTTGTGTCTCTTGTTGCATCATCTTGTTGCATCAGCTTGCTGCACCTGCCAATTGTGTCAGTTTGCTGTCTTCTTTAGGAGGAAGTGAGAACCGAACCAGGGACCTCCCATGTGGCAGGCAGGAGCCCAATCGCTTGAGCCACATCTGCTTCCCTACTTTTTAACATAAGTGGTTCTCATGCAATATTTGAGACATATTCAAAAATGATTCGTTTATCTGGAATTTACATTTCACTGGGCATCCTAGATTTTATCTGGCAGCCATATATGTGAGCCAATAGCCAGATTTCAAAAGTCAGCTCAAAAAAAAAGAGAGAGAGAAAAAAAAGCCAGCTCATTATGTAAAATGTGTTAATTGAATTGAGGTGGGTACATGAAATTGAGGTGGGTTAATTTAATCTTCCTTTCAAAACCTAATTCTTCCCCAGTCCTCCTCTCCACATTCAATGGCAAGGCCGCCATTGTGGTTGCTCTAGCCTCACTCCCTTCCATCCATCCACCAGCCCATCAGTAAATTCTGTTAATTCATCATCCAAAATGTATAAGTCCATCTATTTCTCTTTGTATCCATGGCAACGATCTTGCCCCAGCGACAGCCATTATCTTCTTGGACTACCTGTAGCTAGTTCCTGCTATTGCCTCCTTCCAATCCATTCTCCATGGAATAGCCCAAGAGATCTTGATAGAATATAATTCAGATCATGTGATAGTCCTTTAAAATGCTTAAAATCCTTCGTTGTCTTCTGTTGCTCTTAGAATTAGGCTGAACTAGTCCACATGGCCCGCCAACCCTGAAAATATGCCTATTGCCTACCTTATCTCTGGCCAAGTCCCAGCTGGGCTCCAGCCATTTGGAATTTTCTTCCCATTTCTCAAACATGCGGCAAATTGTGCCACTTCAGGTACAATTTCTTTCTGCCTTTCTGATAAATTCCATGTACTCTTGGGTACAATTCTGTAGTAGATACATGAAAGGGGCTCAAATGCTTGTGGGCCGATGATTTAATTTAGACCAAGCTGATGTGATTAAAAGGCTCCATGCTGAACATTACAGTTTTAAAATCTCACTCCAACAAGTACCTCTAAATTTGGATGGATTTTTGGTGAAACTACTCTGTAAGCACGGATCTCAGTTTTCCCCTCTGATTCTCCAGTGAGTTTTGATATAGTTGTTTCTGATGAATCCCTATGGGATTGCATGGGAGCGTGAATTGTGGAGAGACTGAATAGAAAGCACAGCTCAGTGGACTCTGTCAAGAAATATTTTTCATCTCTGATTCCCAGGGTAAACTGATATTTCATCCAGTGTGATGAAGCCAGTTTTTAAAGCTTAAGGCAGAAACTTGCACGTAGAATGTGCTTGCTAACATGTGGCCGAATGGTGGTGGTGGAAGGGGCAGTGTAGAAAAGGGGGGAAGTCACGATTTAAATTTTAAAATGAAACTACTACAAGATCTTTTAATACGTGGTTTATTTAATGCCTTTATACAATTGCGGTAACAACCTGACTCCATCTCTACAAAATAAAAGACATTAAAATTTTTTATTTTGTTAAGTTTAAATTGTACAGTGTGTCTAGCTAAAGCATTTTCAAGCAAATAAGATCACTTTCAAAATAAGCAGCAGTTTTAAGCTTTATTTGAACTTAAAGCAACTCTGCTGACCTAGCATGTTTGAGCTTAGAGGTTTCACATCGCTCTAATGCACTCAGTCTGCCCTTTTTTCTTTTATAGGATGATTCTGAGATTCCGTTTACTGAAGAGGATTATCGGAGAAGAAAACACCATCCAAGTTTTCTGGACCACATAAATGCTGAAAAAATTGTTCTCAAATATGGAAGAAATGTAAGTCTGGATTTGTAGAATATTTAGGGTAAGAAAAGTTGTTTTGGAGGCAGCATGGAGTGGCCTCTTTCTGCTCATCTGTATTTACTCACCTCTGGTCCAGGTGATCGTTTCAGCTTGTCTTGAGGCTGTCTGCATTTGAGGGCCAGAGCCGCATGCTTTATGCCCGTCATCGCAGCTCTTGAAGCAGTTTAGCTGCCTCACACCTACACCGCAGGTCTCTGAGCATCGCCAAGAGGCACTGCACGCAGGCTGGCACTCAGGCTCTGGTCCAGCCCCCTGGATTGAAAGCCCCGTGTCGGAGGCTCAGCAGGGGCCAAGCCCCAATTCCCCAAGGCGTCCACAGGCCCAAAGAGTTGCTTGGCCCAGAAGGGATAAGTTACTTGGAGTTGGAATGGAGAGGAAGAGAGCCACATCTTCCTGATTCCCAGAATCTACCTTACTTCTTTCTTACAACTCTTCTGGAAAGTGCATGTCCACCTCATCTTAGAAATGAGACCAGGCAAGAGGCGAAGTCACTCGCTCAAGGTCACATAACTAGGATTTATTGAGTGCTGTCCCAGCACCGTCTTGGTGTTGTCGGATCTAATCCTTACAACCAAAGTGCGGTATCTGAACCCATTTCATAGATGTGGATACTCTGGGAAAAAGAGATCCAGTAGACTGTGGATTTTTGGTGGTTGTTTTCCTGACTCCAGACTCCATCATTATTTCACAAGAGTTTTATCTTGACACATCCATGGTCACTGATTATTAGGACATACCTATAACTGAAAAGTTCATATAAAGAATAATAGCTTATTAGCTTTCTGTTTCAGCAATATTTATCATTTTGATATGTATCTATTATAAAATGACTTATTTCTCTTTTATCAGAATACATTATGAGAAAGCCCTGGTAATGAGCAAGTGTTAACAGCTAATAATTATTTGGTCCTCTGTGCCCAGCACAGTGCTAAATTTTTTGCTTTTGGTATCTCACGTAATCTCATGTCTCTTGTATATAATCCTCAAAACTCTCTGAAGTGGGTACTTATTATCATCCCCCTTTTACAGATGGGGAGTCAGAAGCATGGAGATGTAAAGTAGCGTGCCCACACTTGATAAGTGGTAGAGCCTGGACTTGAGCCTGGGGAGTCTAACTTAGGAGCCTGTACTTCCTCTGAAGGGGCAGTGTCTATCATGAGTCACAAAGGGAAAGTTTGGCAGCCTCCTGCTGCTCACTCATGTGGGCATTGGTTCAGCAGGTATTTACCAAGTGCCTGCTACCTGCCAGGCCCTGCATTAGGTTCTGAGATGCCGCTGGAAGTATATGCCCAGTCCCCGTCTTCAGGAGACTGGCAGCTGCCGGGAAAGACAGACATTTCACAATCTGTTACCCAATCGATGACTTAAAAATGATAGTAATGACTGAGAAGGAGAAGTTCAGGATGCCCTGAGAGTAAACGTCAGAAAGACCTGATGGCGTGCGGGGTGAGAAGCTGCGGAAGGGCCATACGAGCTGAGGCTAAGAAAGACTAGGAATTGGGTGAAAACCCCCTCCAGGCAGAGGGAACAGGGGTGTGGGCGACCTGACTCAGGAAGGTGCTTAGTACGTTCCAAAAAGAGGCCAGTGCTCCAGTTCCTGGAGAATGGCAAAGCTGGCAGAGTGGTCAGCAGGGGTGCATACGTTTGGACTAGGAAGCAGGAGAGAACACAGAACCCCAAGGGATGTCAACGAGGGGGCCGAGCCTCCTAAGAGTGGCCCTTGCCTACCTTAAACAATAGGCCCCTGGAGATATGTCCCCTGTCCCCCAGGAGGCCCCCGTCCTGCTGGGCTGGCAGACGTGGCCAGCAACTCTGCTATGACAAAAGGCCAAGGGTCAGGGCAGAGCATGGAAGGGCTCCTAGATATACACTTGACCCGCGGTAACATTTTGTTCAGTGAATACACGGCTCATTTGACCCTCGAGCTAAGAAATGGCAATTCCTCAGATGGAAAAGGGAGGTCTAGGCAAGGAAATAGCAAAAGAAAAGGACTGCAAGATAATGTTTTTCACTGTAGTTTGTTTTTGTCAAATGACTACGCATTTTTAAGGCTCTTCGTATGCCATCCGGATTGGGAATCAGAGATTGGGGCTTGTTATGTTCTGAAGAATTCCTGAGAAGTTTTGGCTTCCCGGGAAAAGCAGAGTGACTGACTCAGGGTCCTAGCTACAGAGGAGCTGGTCCTGGTTGGCTCAAGGGGGCAGCACATCCTGCCCTGCAATCGGCCACCAGCCCAGTGGTGAGGCTGTCCTGTTTCCTAAGGGCACGTCCTGGCCACAGGAATCACGGCTGCTCCACAGCAACTGCTCCCACGGGGTCTGCCCCTTACATTTTCTGGAGGTTCCGTTACATTTTTCCCACTGGTGGAAGACAGGCGGCAAGTGCTCTGTAATAACAGTTCTAAGGTGACACCTAGTGGTCCCAGAGGATATTACAGTAGGAACTTGGCGTTTCCCTCAGTTCTTCTGTCCTAGTATCACATTTTCTTTGGCAGTACCAATGCTCTTTGAGTACAAAGCATTTGAAGGAAACAACACTGAATTAGGGACTCTTATCCATTTTATAACCATTAACTTATGATATTAGCCAAGTCACTAAAATAAATAAAAAGAAGGGGCTAAACCAAATGGTCTAAATTCCTTCCACTTCCAAGTTCTTTATATTATTTTATTGAATTTTGAACATTGCCCAAAACATGAAATCTTTGATTTCTTAATTGTGTGTCTCTTTCACTGGTTGAGAACGTATGCTCACCAGTAGAAATAATTTAAGTGACTGATAGTCTGAAATGGAGAAATATTATCATCTAATGTCTTTTTTATTATAAGATATTAATTAAATTTGTCCCACATTTTAAATGATACAGGCAAAATTTCATTTTAAAAATCAATACCCCCCCCCCACCATGCCTTCTCAATTACTCTTTTCTGAACAACGAATAAGATAGAGCTGGTCTGGCCAATTTGGTCATCCCAACAACCTTTTGATAACCTAGAGTTTTCCGTGAGGTTGATAGAATCTTGGAAATAGTAATCTGATCAATTCTTTTACAAATATTCGCTTAGATCCTGGTGTGTACCAGCACTATGGCTAAGAGCTGGCCTCACAGCGATGGGCAGATCAGATGCAGTCTCACACCCGTGGGGCTGACTGTCAAAGGTCCGTCTGCTGTCACATCAGCAGCGATCACATATCTACATACACTATTAAAAACACAGGGAGGTGAAATTATTTAGCATTTTGAGAATTTGCAGGCAAATGCTACAAGCTGCCCAAATAGTTCTAAATTGCCTAGCAGTGACCTTGGCTTTAACTGAGTGCTTCAGTCTTTAGAGAGTCACACTGATCATTTTTAAAATATATGTTAAAATATTGTATTTAAAAATACAATAATACTGACTTTAATAAATATTTGGAATAAATCAGAGGGAAGCGGATGTGGCTCAAGCGATTGAGCTCCCACCTACACATAGGAGGTCCCGGGTTTGGTTCCCTGTGCCTTGTAAAGAAGACGAGCAAGACAGCAAGCTGACGTGAAGGGCTGGTGCAGCGAGCTGATGCAACGAGATGACACAACGAGATGACACAACGAGACACACAGAGGAAGACGTAATGAGAGACACAAAAAGCAGGGAGCAGAGGTGGCTCCAGTGATTAGGCGCCTCCCTGCCACATGGGCGGTCCTAGGTTTGGTTCCCGGTACCTCCTAAAGAAAAAGAAGACCAGCACACAACAAACAGACACAGCAAGTGCAAACAATGAGGGGGTAGGGAGAAATAAATAAATAAGATAAATCTTTTTTAAAAAAATTGCCCGTCTGTTTTCCAAAAGTCAGTAAAATTAAATCATTAAGTGTTCACTGAGCACCTGGAGTGTGTGATCCCTGGAAGAAAAAAAAAAAAGAAAAAAAATCTCCAAACCTCAAGTGGCAATTTTTGGCACCTGTTGTCATAGGTAATGCCACTGCTATTGATGCTTGTATTCTCCCTTAAACAACTAAGTAATAAGCTGGATTTTAAGTGAATCCATTGTTTAGTGGTATATATTCAAAGTTCACTAACTGATAAAATCATGCTGCCTTGTACATTATGCATTATCTAGTATTTCATTTGGATTGTAGATGGGGAAAGGGGAACCTCCACAGCACTGCAGCCACAAGGCTTTGTTATACTCCCAATTTAATTAACCAAGTAAAAAACCTTCCCAGAAGGTGACTGACAGAGCCGGAGCTGACGCAGCCTCTCCCGGGGCTTTCCTTGGCCCCCAGAGTGCCTGACCTCCTCAGGCAAACAGCTTCAGATTACCTTGTCCACACAAAAGAGAGCCTTTCTGCATCTGGGAAGCTAAATTTTTAGCTATGCCATTGCCCTGGTATACTCTGGATTTATATCGACATTCCAGAATTTTCCTCAGACTCTGTTTAGGGAGTGATTGCAGACACTGGGCTTTCCTGGTTCTTGAACCAGGCTCAGCATTAGTGCAAGCGCGTCCTCATGGGAATGTGGACAGCCAGCGCCCAGGTATCCCTGCCTCCGGCGTCTTAGCATCCCATTTTCCCGGGGTGTAGCCCCTGGCTCACACCAGCCACAGGCGATCCTGAAATTGTACGGATGTCCTCCCATATGTTCTTCCAGAACTTTCAAAGTTTTGCTTTTCATAGTTTAAGTCTTTTTTTTTTTTTTTTAA
>JAQZBX010039595.1:0-22980 GCA_029593785.1 Cabassous unicinctus
GGTCAACCTAACAAGAAGAAAGAGCAATCATAAATATTTATGCACCTAACCAGGATGTCCCAAATTACATGAGGCAATAACTAGCAAAATTAAAGGAAGAAATAGACACCCCTCCTGTCATATTCAGGCACTTCAGTATACCACATTCAGCAATAGACAGAACATCTAGACAGAGAAGCAATAAAGAAACAGAGATCAAGAATAAAACATAAAATGAGCTAGACCTTATGATACATAGGTAACATTGCATCTTCAAACTGCAGAATATACACTTTTCAAGAGCACTTATAGATCATTCTCCAGGATAGAGCATATGTTAGTTCAAAGAATAAGTCTCAATGAATTTAGAAAGATTGAAATTATACAAAGCACTTTATCTGACCACAAGGGAATGAAGCTCGAAATCATTAATGTGTAGAGAACTAGAAAATTCACATATATATGGAATTTAAACAATAAGCTATAACAATCAGTTGGTTAAGGAGTAAATTGCATGAGAAATTATTAAATATTTTGAGGAAAATGAGAATGAGAACACAACATTGTCAAAATTTATGGGAAGTAATTAAGTCAGCACAGAGAAGAAATTTTATAGCCATCAATGCCTATATTAAAAAAGAAGAAAGAGCTAAAATCAAAGACCCTAACTGCACATCTGGAGGAACTAGAAAAAGAACAACAAATTAATTCCAAAGCAAGAAGAAGGAAATAAATAATAAGGAGTAGAGCAGAATTAAATGAAATTGAGAAAAAAGGGAAAGAATTAACAAAACCAAAAACTGTTTTTTTGAGAAGGTTCATAAAATTGACAAACCCTTAGCTAGACTAAGAAAAAAAGAGACAACATGCAAATAAAATCAGAAATGTGAGAGGATACATCATTAGTTACCACACAGAAATAAAAAGGATAATAAGAGTATACTCTGAAAAGTTTTATGCCAAAAAGTTGAACAACTTAGGTAAAATAGGCATATTTCTAGAAACACACAAACACCCTATCTTGATGAAAAAAAGTTATAGAAGACATCCACAGACCAGTTATAAGTAATAACATTGAATCAGTCATCAAAAGCTTCCAAATAAATAAAGGCCCAAGACCAGATGGCTACACAGATAAATTCTACTTATCATTTCAAAAAGAAGTAGTACCATTCTACTCAAACTCTTCAAAAAATTTGAAGAGGAGTGACCATTACCTAACTCATTCTGTGAAGTCAACATCACCCTAGGGATGAAAGCCACATAAAGATACCACAAGAAAAGAACATTATCAACCAATCTGTAATGAAATTAGATGAAAAGAATCCTCAAAAATATTTGCAAATTGAATTATACAACAAAATCAAGTGAGTTTTATCCCACGTATGCAAAGATGTTTCACTATAAGAGGAGCGATTATTGTAATACACCACATCAACATATTGAGGGAGAAAAATCACATGAACATCTCTAGAAATGCAGAAAACGTATCTGAGAAAATTCAGTATCCTTTCTTGATTAAAAAAAAATGTCAAATGATAGAAATAGAAGGAATCTTCTTCAACAAGGCCCATTTAACAAAAATATCAGGACACAGAGTAAAATAATATTTTTCACATTCTTAGTTGAAAGAGATAGTCTAAGACACATTTTGTAAAATCAAAATGTTATAGAAAAGTTGATAATTAGAGAGGATACAATGAACTATTTATAATTATGATTGATTTTAAATATCTAGGATATATTGTGATAATTAACCTAACGTTTTCTCAGGTTTTTAAGAATACTAAAATAGTTTAGAAGTGTCTAAATGTTCCCTATCAATGGATAAGTAGGGAAACCTATAGGATTGAGGGAATAAGAAAAAGGATAAAATTGGAAGTTTGACCAAGACAAAAATTCTTAAAGAACTGGTTCACTCACAGCTTACTTTGGCCTCCATTTTTTGCTTTAGCACCTCCACCTGCCCTAAAACTTCTTTTTTTCATTTTTTTTATTTTTAAAGATTTAGAATACATAAATGTTACATAAAAAATATAGTGGATTCCCATATACCCCATTCCCTCCCCTTCCCACATTTCTTACATTAACAATATCCTTCACTGGTGTGGTACTTTTGCTACAATTGATGAGAGCATATTGAAGCACTGCTACTAACCATGGACTACCTTTTCCATTATACTTTATACTCTGTCTCACACAATTTTGTAGGTTATGACAAAATATCTAATGTCTTGTATCCATCTTTGCAATGTCATACAAGAAAATTTCAATACCCTGAAAATGCCCCCATATTACATCTATTCTCTCCTCTCCCATCCCTCAGAACCTCTGGTGGCCACCACATTTATAACAATGATAAGAGTTTTTCCATTGCTCGAATAATAAATCTATAGTAGAATAATAATAAGTCTACTTTAGTCCATTGTTCATTCCCAATCTTTAGGATTTAGGCATGGTGATGCCACTCTGCTTCTCATTGAGAGGGAGCTTAGAACCCATGTGGCAGATGGATGAAACTATTTTACTGCAGACACTCTCTGTTCCTTGGGATGGGTGTTGTCCATCGTCATCTCCTTGTTAGTTGTCCCGGGTGAGTCCAACGAACTGGAGAGTAGGTTGCAACTCTGCTGAACTTCAGGGCTCAACTGGCACATGGATGGACCAAAGATTTAAGTCTCTGGAACTTATATTTATCAAGTATAGTGCTAATTGTGTGTTCAAATAAATGGGGCAGAAGAGCCATGTGTAGGGAACAAATAAATCAGTCTAACTCTGTTAAAATGGGGAGCATAGATTCCAAAGTAAGGCCCATTAATAGGGTGTTGAATTCCTGAGTTGTCTGTCCTGCTTATAGTTTCTGGATATCTCTAGAGCCCTCAGGAGCTCCGCTATTTGAAGCATTGTTTACTGTGGTAGTCAATGAGATCCTGCTAAGACTTGCATAAGTGTAATCCCTGGAATCACCTCCTGACTCACTTTGAAATCTGACTTCTAGTCTACTGTCAGCCTGATTATTTCTGACCATGTAACAGCTTAAAGAATATACTTGTCTAATATAAGAGTTTTCAGGCTAAGTTGTGGTATTCTTGTAAAAATTTTTATGGTGTACTTTAAATTTCTAAAAAATATATTAAATGATAGAATATTGTAAATTACATGTTTATGACCTAAAAGTGTTCTTAAATTTCCTATGCTTTACACATATGCTTAGCAAGTCAATTAATCAAGTTCATCATGCATTGATATTCCATTTTGTTCAAAACCAAACATTGGGTTACAGGTTTGAAAATGAATGCTAGAAATGACTACTAGCAAATATTTGATTTCAGTTCAAGAGATTTTGGATCAGGGCCTAATAAATAGTTTCATGATATATTCAAACATTAAATTGTATGGAACCTTTAAAGCAAAGCAAAACTAATTATAATAAAATATTGAATATTTATCATAAACAATCTCTCTGATGGATATGTCTTTTCTTGTATGCTCCTCAAATCTAAGATTCTCCATGTTAAATGGTGAACTTAACTGATAAATGTTGTATGTGTTCTAACTGCTCCACCAACCATCAATTCAATTCCTATCTCTCTCCCTGTCCTGAAGCCTCGTTATTCCCTGAGACACAACAATATTGAAAGTAGATTGAATACTAAACCTAAAATAGCCACTAAGTGTTCAAGTGAAAAAAAGAGATGCATGTCTCTCACTTTAAATAAAAAATCTAGAAATGATTAAGCATCCTAAGAAAGGAATATTGAAAGCTGAGAAAGGCCAAAATCTTATACCAAAGAGTTGTAAAGGCAAAGGAAAAGTTCTTGGTAGACATTAACAGTGCTATTCTGGTGAACAAATGAATGATAAGAAAGTAAACCAGTCTTATTGCTGATATAAAGAAAAATTTAATCTTCTGGATAGATGATCAAAGCAGCCATAACATTCCCTGAATCTGAAGGCTTATCCATAGAATTGCCATAACTTTCTTCAATTCTATGAAGACTGAGACAGGTGAGGAAGCTGCAGAAAAAAGTTTTAAGCTAGCAGATATTAGTTCATGAGACTTAAGGAAAGAAGCCATGTCCATAACATAAAAGTACAAGATGAAACAGTCTTATATTGGAAGAAGATATCATGGAGGACTTTGATGGATAGAGAGTAGTCATTGCTAGGCTTCAAAGCTTCAAAGGGGAGTTTGATACTCTTATTAGTAGCTAATGTACTGGTGACTTTAAGATTAACCAATGTTCATTTACTATTCTGTAAATCCTAAGGCCCTTAAGAATTAAGTTAAATCTACTCTGCCTGTGCTTTATAATTGGAACAATAAAGCTTGGGGGACAGCACATGTGTTTAGAGTATGACTTACTGAATATTTTAAGCCATTATTGGGACACACTGTTCAGAGAGAACATTCCTTTTAAATGTTACTGCTTATTTGCAATGGAATTGGTCATCCAGTAGCTCTCATGGGTATGTACCATGAGATTAATGTTGTTATCATGCTTGCAAATACAGTATCCATTCTGCATCCATTGGATTGAGAGTAATTTTGACTTTCCAGGGTTTTCACTTAACAAATACATTTTGGATGGCTCTAGCTGCCACAGAGAGTGATTCCTCTGATGGATCAGGGCAAAGAAATTTGAAAACTTTCAGGAAAAGATTCACAATTCTAGGAAAGTTATCACATCTGTGTCATGGGAGGAAGTCATACATCAATATTCGCAGCAGTGGGGAAGAAGTTGATTCATATCCTCATGGATTATCTTGAGAGGTTCAAGACTTCAGAGGAGGAAATAACTGCAAATTTAGTGACACTAGGAAGTGAAATTGAGGTAGAAATGTAGCCCAAAGACATAAATGTTTGGCTGAAAACTCATGATAATATTTTAATGGAATGTATGAGGAGTTGCCTCTTAGGGTTGAGCAAACAATGTGGTTTCTTGAGATGGAAACTACTCGGTGAAGATATTGTGAATATTGTTGAAATGACACCAAAGGATTTAGAATATTACATAAACTCAGTTTATAAATCTGTGACAACACAAAATGCACAAACATATGCACTATAGGCATCCCAGAGGGAGAAGAGAAGGGAAAGGGAACAGAAGGAGTGTTGAAGGAAATAATGGCAGAAAACTTCTCAACCCTATTGAGGGAGATGGATGTACATGTCCAGGAAGCACAGCACACCCCAAACAGTAGAAATCCAAACAGGCCTACTCCAAACTTATACTTGTCAAAATGTCCAATGTGCAAGACAAAGAGAAATACTCAAGGGAGCAAGAGAAAAGAGAATCATCAAATACAAGGGATGCTCAGTAAGATTAAGTGCTGATTTCTCATCTGAAACCATGGAGGCAAGAAGACAGTGGTATGATATAGTCAAGGTATTCAAAAAAAAAACTTCCAGCCACGAATTCTCTATCCAGCAAAACTGGAATTAAAAAATGTTGAAGAGTTCAAAATATTCACAGATAAACAGATTAAGAGAGTATGCCAAAAAGAAACCTGCCCTTCAAGAAATGCTAAAGGAAGTTCTACAGTTTGAAAGGAAAAAACAGGAGAGAGAGAGGTGGAGGAGAGTTTAAGAAAAACTAAAAAGACAAAAAAGAGAAATAAAAACAACATATGACATACATAAACCAAAATAAAATATGGCTGATATAAGAAATTCCTTGAGAGTAATAACACTGAATGTGAATGGATTAAACGCACCAGTCAAGAGACACAGATTGACAGAATGGATAAGGAGATATGACCCATCCTTATGTTATCTACAAGAAAAACACCATAGACACAGGGATTCAAGGATGCTGAAAGTGAATGGATGGGAAACAATTTTACAAGCAAACAATAACCAAAAAAGGGCGGGAGTAGCTATCCTAATATCAGACAAAGTTGACTTTAAATGAAAAACTATTGTAAGAGACAAAGATAGACACTATAAATTAGTAATAGGGGTAATCTTTCAAGAAGAAAGAACAATCATAAATATTTATTCATCTAATCAGGGTGCCTCAAAATACATGAGGCAAACACTGGAAAGACTAATTGGAGATCTAAATGCCTCTACAATTAGAGTGGGGGACTTTAATACACCCTTATCACCATTAGACAGAACATCTAGACAGAGAATCAATAAGGAAACAAAGACTCTGAATAATGCATTAGAGGAGCTGGACCTAATAGACACATGCAGAATTGTACACCCAAATACAGCGGGATATATATTCTTCTTGAGAGCACATGTATCATAGTTTAAGATAGACCACATGCTAGGCCACAGAAAATCTCTCAATGGATTCAGAAAAATTGAGATTATACAAGGTAATTTCTCTGACCACAATGGAATGAAATTGAAAATTACTAAGGGCCAAAAACACAGATAGGCACAAACATATGGTAGTTAAACAACACATTCTTAGACAAAAAGTGGGTCAAGGAGGAAATCTCAAAAGAAAGCAGTAACTACCATGAAACTAATGAAAATGACAACACAACATATTAAAACCTATGGGATGCAGCCAAATCTGTACTGAGACAGAAATTCAGAGCCAGAAAATGCATATATCAAAAAAGAAGAAAGAGATAAAATTGAAGACCTAACTGTACAGCTGGAGGAATTGGAAAAACAACAAGCAAACTAATGCCAAAGGAAGTAGAAAGAAGAAAATAACAAAGATTAGAGCAAAACTAAATGAAATAGAAAATAAGAAAGCACTAGAAAAATTAAACAAAACCAAAAGCTGGTTCTTCTAGAAGATCAATAAAAGCAACAAACTCTTAGCCAGACTAACAAAGAAAATGAGAAAGCAGATTCAAATACACAATATAAGGAATAAGGAAGGGGATATAACTACTGACCCCACAGAAATAAAGAGTATCATAAGAGGAAACTTTGAAAAATTATATACCAAAAAAATAATAATTTAGAGGAAATGGTCAAATTCTTAGAAACTCACCAGCAACGTACATCGATGGAAAAAGAAATTGATGAACTCAACAGTCCAATTAAAAGTAAAGAGATAGACTCAGTCATCAAAAACCTCCTAACTAAGAAGAGCCCTGGACCAGACTGCTTCACAGGCGAATTCTACAAAACATTCCAGAAAGAGCTAACACCAATCCTGCTTAAGCTCTTCCAAAAAATATAAGTAGAATGAACATTGGCCAACTCATTCTATGAAGCCAACATTACCCTAATACCAAAGCGAAACAAAGATGTCATAAGAAAGGAAAATCACAGGCCAATCTCTCTACTGAACCTAGATGATAAAATCCTCATTGCTAATCACATTCAATAACATATCAAAAGAATTATACACCAGGACCAATTAGATTTCATCGCGGGTCTTCAAGGATGGTTCAACATAAGAAAATCAATCAATGTAATACACCACATAAGCAGACTGAAAGAAAAAAATCACATGATCTTCTCTATAGATGCAGAAAAAGCATTCAGCAAAATGCAGCATTCTTCCTGGATAAAACCCCTGCAAAAGATAGGTATAGAAGGAAATATTCTAAACCTGATAAAGGGCATATATGAAAATCCCAAAACTAAAATCATCTTCAAAGGTGACATCCTAAAAGCCTTCCCTCTGAGATAGGGAACAATACAAGGATGTCCACTATCAGCACTCTTATTTAACATTGTCTTAGAAGTAGTTGCTCAAGCACTAGGCAAGAAAAAGATATAAAAGGCATTCAAACTGGAAAGTAAGAAGTAAAAATTTCACTGTTTGCCAAGGACCTGGTCCTATATATAGAAAGCGCTGGGAAATCTACAACAAAGCTTCCAGAACTTATAAAGGAGTTCAGTAAATTCACAGGCTAAAAGATCAATGCTCAAAAATCAGTAGCATTTCTGTACACCAATAACAAGCAAAATGAGGAGGAAATCAAGAAAAAAAATTCGATTTACAATAATGAATAAAAGAATCAAAAAGCTAGGAATAAATTTAACTAATGATGTAAAAGACATATACAGAACACTACACAACACTGTTAAAGGATATCAAAGAAAACTTAAATTAATGGAAGAATATTCCTTGTTCATGGATAAAAGACTAAACGTCATCAAGATGTTTATTCTACCCAAACTAATCAACAGATTTAAAGCAATCCCAAAATAAATCAAAACTGTATTTTTTAAGGAATTGGAAAAACTAACTACAAAATTTATTTGGACAGAGAAGAGGCCCTGAGTCATAAAAGACATATTGAAAAAGAAAAATGAAGTTGGAGGTATCACATACCTGACTTTAAAACATACTACAATGCTCCAGTTGTCAAAACTGCATGGAATTGGCACAAGGATAGACATACTGTCTAATGGAACCGAATTGAGAGTTCCAATATAGATCCTTGCATATATAGTCATCTGATATTCAACAAGTCTACCAAGCCTACTCAGTTGGGAGAGAATGGCCTTTTTAAAAAAAGGTGTTTGGAGAACTGGATATCCATATCCAAAAGAATGAGAGAGAAAAAACATCTCACAACTTATACAAAAATCAGCTCAAGATGGTTCAAAGATGTAAATATAAGATCCAAGACCATAAAGACCTTGAAAGATAATGTAGGGAAGTATCTAAAGGACCTTGTAATAGGAAATGATTTCATGAACTTCACAACCAAAGCACAAGCAGCAAAAGAAAAAATAGATAAATGAGAGCTCTTCAAAATTAAAACCTTTTGCAGCTCAAAGGACATTATCAAGAAAATAAAAATTCAGTCTTCCCAATTGGAGAAAATATTTGGCAGCCATATATCTGATAGGAGCCTAATATCCTGAATATATAAAGAAATCCTACACCTTGAAAATAAAAAGACAAATGAGCCTTTTAAAAAATGGTCATGCGGCCTGAAAAGACACTTCTCCAAGGAAATAATACAAATGGCTAAAAAGCACATGAAAAAATGCTCAAATTACTAGCTATTAGAGAAATGCAAATCAAAATTATGAGATACCACCTTACACCCATCAGAATGGCGGCTATAAAAAAAAATAGCTACTATAAGTGTTGGAGAGTATGTGGATGAAGGTGAAACTTCATCTTCTGCTGGTAGGATTGTGGAATGGTCCAGCCACAGTGAAGGATTGTATGGTGGCTTCTCAAAAATCAAACTATAGATCTTCTGTATGATCCAGCAATTCCACTGCTGGGTATACAACCAGCAGAATTGAAAGCAAAGACACAAACATAAATGCACACATATGTTCATAGTGGCATTGTTTACAATTGCCAAAAGTTGGAATCAACCCAGGTGCCCATCAACATATGACTGGATAAGCAAAATGTGGCACATACATACAATGGAATATTACTCAGCTGTAAGAAGGAATAAAGTGCTACACATGGGATAGCAAGGATGATTCTTGAAGACCTTATCTTGAGTGAAGCAAGCCAGTACATGATCTCACTGATATGAATTAAGGAAATTGAGCAGTCTCAGAGTGTTATTGTCTGAAACATATGTTTACAATAAAAAGAAAGAGAGAGAAGATTTTGAGCCATCACCCATACAGACATAATCTGTGGTAAAGTGATCAAATATAGTTGTGTATTGAAGGGATAGGACAGGTGGGTAGTGATATTATTGCATTTCTTGGTGCATAGTTGACAGGTGGGAAGATTGGGAAGAGTGGGTTAGCATACCCAGGATTCTGGGGGGAGAGATGGGAGAGGGTCCAGGTGAACACGTGAGATTTGTGGGTATGAGATTGAAAGTACAGAGGTGGGAATGCTCTTATGACAGTATGACAAGGAAGAGTCACTGGTTTAGGGTGTTGGTTAGGAGGGCATTAGGGACAGGGTGTTCCCGGTGCAAGCTTCTAGAGAGTGTGTGGGTGTTCATCTTGTCATAATGTGTTCTATCAGTAGGTGGAGACCCACATATTGAACAGGAAGGGGTTGGACTTCTATCTTTGGGAGGACCAATTTGTTCAAAAATAGATCGGCGGGAGTCTTTCAAGAGCAAGGGGCGTTCCTAATAAGGGAGGACAAACCAGTGTGTAAAGACCTCTTGTTGCATCTAACTATGAATCTTGTCATCCAATGAGTCAAGCCAGGGGTTCGTTGTGGGCCCTGAGGAGATGGGGAGGGTGCAACAGAATAGATCAAACAGGGGATATTTAATATTCAGTGGAAATGTTCATCATTACCTTAAGTGATGGGCACAGGACAATGGCAAATATCATAAAAATTTATAAAAATGTATGTTCTAAATTTTGAACCATACTGTAAACCATTGACAATGTTTAGTAGCTATGTTTCACTATTTGTATATCGGTTATAACAATGCTACCATTCACATATAAAAAGGTTTTAAAGTGAGGTGATGAAAGGAGGAGGAGCTTGGTTATATGAGAGTCTCTTGCATTCTGTGTGTGACTTTGCTGTGACCTAAAACTTCTTTGAAAACAAAATGTAAAATAATGAGACACTGGAGAATGAGAGTGGGAAAGTGCCATGGTACAGACTGGACACCAGATATTGCAGTGATAAAAGGCAAAATGTCAAAAAATAATATATCATTTAATTTTTTTTTTCATTTTTAAGTATCCCAATCTTTTAATTTTATTTTATGTTTAGTTTTTTTTTTTAAGTTTTCATGTATTTTATCTCTTACCTATAAATTTATCACTATTATTTCATTTTCCTATTAATTGTATTTGGCTATTGAATTGGCTTCATCTTTATAGTAGCTTTGGATCACAGAAGGATTACAAGTGGGATGAGAAAGTATCATTGGAGGTGGTGTCAAGGATGGGGAGTGCATGGGAAGAAGTTCACCTGACATACACGGTATATAAAATTCTTCAAATGTTCATGGGGCATGGTCATAGTGGGTGGAATTCCCATCCTGTAGAGCTCTGCCACATTCTACAAGGGAACAGCAACAGTCTCCCAAGTGCAGGGTGAGTGTCTGGCAAAGGAGGATGATCCACTGTTGGGCCATTGTTATTGATGAGTAGCTTTATGAGTCTTTGCTCTTGAAATTGAAACTTAGCCTTCTGTTATGTGTTCCCTAAGGGTTGCCTCCTGAGAGCCTTCTTGTGGCTCAAATGTGGCCTCTCTGTAAGCCAAACTCAGCATATGAATGCATTACCTTCCTCCCAGCATGGGACATGACTCTTGGGGATGAGCCTCCCTGGCACTGAGGGATTACTACCAAGTGCCAACTGGCAATATGACTGGGAAAAGACCTTGAATAAAAGGGGGAAAAGGTAAAGACAAATGAGTTCATATGGCTAATAGTCTTCAAAGTAAGTCGGGAGGTCATCCCAGAGGTAACGCTTAAGCACATCTCAGTAGGACTTCTTAGGCTTCCAAAGTGGATATCTCCCAAAATAGGGGGGCTCCTGAGGGCTCTGGAGACACCAAGGTCTTATGTCAGGGGAAATAGCTCCAGAGTTTGGTGCCTTACCAATGGGCCCTACTTAGGAATTTGTGCTCCTGAGAGTGACAGATTTGGACTCAAATATGCCTTCCCTGCACATGGTTCATCTGTCCCTTCTATTCAAACCTATACATGGTGCTGGAGTTTGGAGATGTACATCCAGAGACTGGAGTGTTTGGGCTGTCCATGTGCCAGGTGGGCCTGGAATCTCAGTGGAGCTGCAACTCTTACTCTACAGCTCAATGGACTAATCCAGGATACCTGGTGGGGAGACGATGATGGAAAACTGTCATTCCAGAGAATGGAGAGAGTCTGCAGCTGCAGGCAGGTGATCTCATCCATCTTATCCATGGAATATAAGCCACCTCTCAATTGGAGTTGGAGTGGACATCACCATTCCACACTCTTCAGGATTGGGGAAGAGCTATGGACTAGAGTGGACTTACTGGTATTTGGTTATAGACATACTGTGATTCAAGCAATGGAACAAATTACAACATTAATGTGGAGCCAGTGGCCACTGGATGCTCTGGGGGCAGGGAGAGGGAAAAGCAGTTGTAATACAGGGGCTTTATCGGGACTTGGGAACAACATTGCAATGACAGATATAGGCCATTTTATAACATGCAGAACTGTGTGGAAGAGAGTGTGGTCTACAATGTGAACTATGGTCCATTCTTAGTGACAAAGCCCCAGGATGTGTAAATTTATTGCCAGTAATGTGCCACACTAATGAAGGATGTTTTTGTGGAAGGTTGTGGGAGGTGTGGGGGGTGGGGCATAGGGGATTCCCAATATATTTTGTGTAACATTTATGTAATCTAAGTATCTTTTAAAAAAATTATAAAAAATGTATCAATAAAAAAAATAGAGCAGTGACAGGGTTTGAGACTATTGACTTCAATTTTGAAAGAAGGCCTACTGTGGGCAAAATGCTATCAAACAGCATCACATACAACAGAGAAAACCATCATGAAAGAAAGCATTAATCAGTGCATCAAACTTCGCAGCTATTTTATTTTAAGAAATTGGCACTGCCACAGCAACCTTCAGGTAACCCCACCTTGATAAATGAGCTGCCATCAACATCAAGTCAAGACCCAACACCAGCAAACAGTTTAGGATTTCTGGAGGCTTAGATGTTACTTAGCATTTTTAGTAATAAAGTATTTTTCATTAATGTATGTATGTTATGTTTTTTCAGACACAGATTTATCTCACAGTTAATAGACTACAGTAGTGTGTAAACATAACTTTATATACAATCAGAAACCAAAAAATGTTTGATTTGCTTTTCTGTGATATTTGCTTTATTGCAGTGGTCTGGAACAAAACCCATAATATCTCCATAGTATGCTTGTATTTCTGGTCTATTGATGAGTATGCAAAATTCTTCTGGATCATACAATATAAGAATTAGTATGAATTATGCATGACTCGTGACCCTCAAATGTAGGGGAAGGGGCATCTTAAGTAGAGAGCCTAACAAAAAAGAAAACCTAGAAGTGAGAGATCACTTTGTTTGGAGAATATAGAGGAGTATAGCATATTTGCTTAAATCATCTAAACAAAGGATAACAAAAGAAAAAAGGTAAGGGAATAGAAAAGACATCCTACAGGTGTCCTTGACATGAAAAATCTATTATATTTTGCAACATTGTATTTTTCCAATGCAGTAATCTCTATGATGAGCAAACTGGACATGAGCCAATTTGGGGAGATTTCTGATTATCAGGAGAGGAGGTTCCAAATTATTCCAAGGAAAATACCCTTTCTTGTAAATTTCTGAAGAGGGGGTGTCAGGATTAAAGATATGATTTAGAGAGATACTTCTTATGTTCCTCAAATACAAGTGTTCACACCTGGAACAACTTAGACCCTTTAAAGTGAAGATTCCTACCTGAATAATTGTAATATGTTCTTTAGGCTTTTGTAATGTCAGAAGTTATTTGCTCCAACTCCCAAGGAAAGCTTAACTTCATTCTACAATCATGCAAATAATAGCTACACTAGGGACAGAGCATGGGAATCACAATGAATATCAACTTATTAACTTTCATTCTCAGGGTAGCGTTTGATACCATAACTTTTCAAGGCAATTTTTATCTCCACATTTCTCAGTGTACAGATGAAGGGATTCAGCATAGGGGAATTCACAGTATAAAACACAGAGATTTCCTTATCCTTGTTCTCACTGCCAGCAGGTAGAATAAATATATAGATACAGGGCAAAAGAAAAAACCAAAATTACCGCAATTATGTAAGAGCTACAGATTTATCCAAGCTTTGTGTCATGCTGCAGAGGAGTGTGTCCTAATATTGTACAATATGCTTATGTAAGGTGCCTCCAGCAGGGAAAATTATAACCCCTGAAATCCCTGACTTGATAATAACTAAGACATTAAAACATGTATATCTTTGCAGACCAGTTTCAAAAGAGGCTGCACATCACACATTTAACGATTGATTTGATTAGGGCCACAGAAAGGTAAATTGAGGACCATGAGCAACAGAGTAATAGAATGACAAAAGCCCACACTACAGGCCTTGAAAATCAGCATGTTACATCTCTGCAGGTTCATGATGTCCATGTAGTGCAGGGGCTTGGCAATGGCTATATAGCGATCAAAAGCCATAGACACCAAGATGAATATTTCCACAGCTGCCAGTGAGTGCCTAGTGAAAAGCTGGGTCATACAGTTGTTATGATGTTTCTCTCTGTTGCTAGGTCTCTGATTAGCCAGAGAATTACAAAAGAGGTGAAGGAGAGGTCCTCGAGCGATAATTGGCAGATAAAATACTATATTCGCTGTTGAATTAGATGGCTGCAGGTAATTGTGTGTAAGATGATGAATTTCCCGATTAAGACCACCAAGAAATAGAGCAAGAACAAGAAACAGAACAGTAGCTTTATCTGCTTGTCCTCCCATAACACCAAGATTACAAACTCAGTGACATTGTATTGATTTTCCATGAGGTAATGTGAGTCCAGAGTAGACAAAAGAAATTTAATTTATCTGAAATAATACAGAACATTAAACATGTAATAGCACTTTTAAACTTGGTGTAAATTATTAATTGAAAAACAATGCAGGTCAAGGTAGATTTATTACAGGTTTTATCATTTAAAATCTTTTAAAGTTAGGACAGTTTTGTCATGTTAAATGATTTTTAAATGAGAACATATTTTAATCCTCATATTTTATAAATATTTTACATGTATTAATTCCCATAAGAACCCAAACCTAAGTAGGCAATATTCTGATCCTCATTTTATATGTGGGGCACTTGAGGCATAGGAGGGCTCAATGAATTATATCACATCATTAAAATATAAAGTAGTAGATCTAACATATGAAACTTTACCCTATGTCAGATTCCATGCTTTTCAAGGTTATGTTGTGTTAGCCATAGGCCAAATGGAACCAGCTATTTTCCATCTTTGCAAAATAAATGAGATGTTTCTCCATCTCTACCACTAACTACTTGCATAATTGTAAGCAACTCCCTCCCTTTTTCTATCCTACTAATATTTTGTGTGGAGACCCAAATCACCCTATAATTGTATACTTCCACTGAAACTAAATATTTATTCTTGAAATTAAAAATACCCAAGTATCTTAATCATATCATAGAAATAACCTAATTTAGTTGTTAATATTTTCAGTGACTTTAATTATTCTCATGTATGGTTGAAGTTCAGCACATTGGTTTCTTAGAAACACGATATTGGTTTGTTAGATACAGCAATTGCTAGGTCTCTGAATATATGAATATGGGACTTTATTAAAGCCTCATCTTTCTCCTAATTATGTTAAAGTTATATTTTGAGAATGCTATTAGAAAAAAACTTTAGAAAGGCAAGTGTTCTCTCTTGGCATGTTGAATGAAGTAATAAGATGAAAGGATTATCTGCTCATTTGAACATACCTTTAGAAATGTGCAGACACTCGGATGCAGTCTATTTGGGAGGAAGGAGCAAATATGTTGAAAGCATCCTTTAGCCCATGTCAAAAGGCCCTCCACATCCAAGTCATCTTTTGCTAAAAAAAAAAAGTCTATTATTCTCAATGGGTTGCCGTTTGGATTTTATTTTACAGTATGGGAAAAATTTGATGGGTTGTACAGATCCCTAGTGTAAGGAACATGAATATTAGCTTACAGTTTTGAATATTCTAATATTTCTACATTCCTAGGGCTAATCACATTATTCTGTTGAGATTTCTTATCTAACTGGCAAGTGGAACCAAATATATTGGGTCCATTTAATCTGCCAAGAGCAAAAGAAATGAAGCCCATCATATCAGAAGGGCTTAAGATTCTAACATAAACCATGTCCTCAGAACACATCCCTGAAAATGATTTATTGAGGATAAACTGTTGTTTAATAAAATGGTATTCATCATAGTCATGAATTAATTGGTCTGTCAGTTGTTTTACTTAGGTTAGACAAATACTATATATGAGAAAACATGGATGTTGGTGTAAGTATTCTGCACTCAGAATTCAACTTAACATAGCACATAATCACAAATTGAGAATATCAAAACCGGCCCTCTATGTATATCAATTAATCTAATAATTTAAAGAACAATATAACTAGGAATAAATTTGCAGTAGATCTATAGAAAATATTCTAGAATAACAAGAAAATTGAAACTATAAAAAGCCAAACTCTTGGTTTACAATATTTCACTAATTTTATTGCAAACCTCCAGATCTCTGAACATTTGGTTCCAGTCTTGCTGTACCTACAATGATTCCATATAAATTGGGAAAACACACACCTAAGTAGGAAAAGATCCTTAAAAGTACTACCCAGAGATTAGTTACTGGGAATCCTCTTAAAAGCAAAATCATGCTGAAATATTTCCTGGAATTATCCTCATTTTCATTTCTGGTCTTATTCTAATGCTTAAAATCTCCCTCACTATATGCAAATCCATTCTCTCTCTTCCTCTTCCTCCTACCCTCCCTCCCGGCCTCTCTCTCTTTCTTTTTTTTTTGTCACTCCCTATTGCTTCCCTTCTCCTGCCCCCTTCCACTCTGTCACATATAAATACACACACAGACACTCATGCATCTGTATATAATCACATGCAAATAAATGCAGTGTTTTGGGGATAATTTCATGTGCACATTTTTCCTAACTCTCAGTCTCTACCAAAATTCCCTTACAAATTAAATACCTAGAAAAAAATTATCCTAGGAAATATGTGCTTTCCACATTTTGAAATAAAAAAAGATTGAAATAAAAGAATAAGAAAATTGAAGAAAAAGAAGAAATCTGAAGAAGGAAAAGCCTGTTTAGTTGTATGAATTATGTCTAAGTAGACATGAGGATATGGGTAGTATGAAATCCTAACAATGGCTAATGTAACTGCTTTTTTTTTTTAAACAGATTTTTTAACTATTTATATTTATTATAAACAAAATATTGTGAAAGTGAAATTCATATGCTTAATTCTTTAATGGATTTAGAGTAAAATATTTAAATGACATCAATTATATGTAATATATTCCAGACACCTTAGATATTTTATATATACCCATTAATTTATCTTCAGGATGTACTAGTGAGGGTTTATTATTACCCCAATAGTTTATTGGAGAATATATTTACATTATTGGGGTGTGTGTGTGTGTATGTATGTATATATGTTTATTACAACCAAAGCCCAAGTTTACACAAATGCTAAGGGAATCCTCAATCCGGGCTTTCTGATTGATTCTAAAACACAAATATTCTTCACTATGCTTAAATAATTTTTCTCAAATACAAATACAGGCTATAACCTTAGTTTGTTCCCAAATTGTCAGTCATATTTACTGAATGACCTTTCATGAAAATAGCTAATAGGAATGTATTCCAGAGGAATATAAACTTGCAAATTTGGAAATACTAAGGTCAAATTTTATATAAAACAAAGAAGCATTTGAGGTCACAATGATTTAATCTCAAAATGTTTTTTTAATTGGTGAATACTAATCATCATGTTCAATCCTTCTGCAACAATTTACTTTTCTTTGTCAAGATTGTCCTTCAGACTGGGTTCTTGTCTATTTCTGGATTGTGCTACAGACTAGCAATTTGATGTGAAAAGCTTTGGACTCTTGCGCAAATATGCCATCAAAAAGCATATTTGGGGAACCCTTGCTCAGAACACTTTAAATTAAAAGGTTCAAGAAGTACCAGAGGAAAAAGCTCCCAAGTGCTTTTTGCAGAAGCCAAATATACATACTTATAATTAGAGAGGTAAAGCCAGTACTATTATAGTTGTCATATAGACTGCTTTAAGGCTTGTTTCTTGCATTCATTTCTTCTGGACCATCATATAAAATGTTCAGGAATACTGTTATGTATGGCACTGATGAAATATTATAGATATTTATTTTTCTATCTGTCCTCTATCTTAGAATTATCCTCTCAAAGGCTATATTCACTAATTTTTTTTATCATGGTATGTAATACATACTTAAGAAATGTTGAATTCTTCTTTACCATCTAACTGCATTAATGTGATGATAAGAGTTTCAAAAGAGCATTACAATTTTCCTTAGTAACACAAAATTGCTACCATTAGGATGGAGATTGTAAAACATTTCTAGAAATTTATTTATACCCATTTGAAAGTCCATAGTGATGTACACTTTTGAGTTATTAGATACCTGTGAGTATCAGGGTAGTTAGAATTAGGAAAATCCACAATTATTAATCAATTTTTATTGCATTAGCTTTTGTTTTTGATGTTTGTCTTACTTTCCCCCTGGATTGGGGGAGAGAGACACTGCCAGTAGAATATAAAGGTAACAGAATAGAATTAAGCTTGCCCCTTTGTTTAGAGCAGACTATACACATGGATCAATGCCAGGTTCCTAATGCTTATTTTATTTTACATGATTTTTTCTTTATTCATGCATTTCTCCTTTTCCTCACCTGGCACCCACTGTGCTCTATGTGTTAGACAGGGTTCTCCAGGGAAAAAAAAAACCTACAGGATATGTGTGTGTGTGTGTAAATATATATATGAGTGTATATACATATATGTGTATGTATATGTAAATAACTTTAAAATTAGGGAAAAAGATAACAATAAATGATTATATATATTTGAAAATTAAAAGTATATTCGGCTGAATATTTTATTTAATAAACAATATTTAAAAAGTTTATAAATACCTAAAACTGAGTGATAGTGAATTGTTTTCCTTTCTGACAAGTAAAGAGCTTGGATAATCATCACTTCCACACTCTCAACAAGATAAAAGCTGAAAAACTGCGTATCAACTAAACTGAGATGCTTCATAGAAGGGAGTTTCCAGGGAAAATTCCCTCCTGGAGAACTGCAGAGATAGACAGCTAATGAATGATCACTATTTAACTGGAGCAGAAACCACAGGTTTAATCAGCCCTAGGAAGGAAAACTAAGGGGTAATTGATGAATCACTGGAGTCCAAGCATGGACTAGATTGACAGACAAAATTTGTAGGCAGCCAAGCCTTAGGGGCACCCAACACTTATAGAAGTCATACCTCCAGGAGCCCCATCTGATTCCCATTCTGAATTTCAGAAAAAACCTCCTTTTTCTAGCTGGGGAGTTGAAAACTGACCACTCTGAAATTAAACAAAAGCAGTCTGTTCTCATTTATAAATGCCTACCCTCAAGGGAAACCAAGGTGGGTATTTCCAGAGTCTAACCTACTTGGGGGAAGGGAAATATCAAACTTCATTTCTTTCTTGGCTTCCTATATCACATAAGGACTGAAATAAATCATTGATATTTTGCTGTTCCACATCTTCCCCAACACCTTATATGATCAATCTTTAATTTTAGCCATTCAAGTGGCAAGAAGCAGTATCATTTTCATTTACATTATGAATAATGGTGTCTGGCATCATTTCTTGTATTGTATACGAAATTTAATCTTCTTTAATGAAGTATACATTCAAAATATTGGTTCAACTTTAATTTGGTTGTTCATTTTTTCTTATTAATATGTAAAATATTTTATATATTCTAAACAATAGTTCTTCTTAAAACCTACGTTTTTCAAATACCCTCTCCTAGTGCATAACTTCTTTTTCCATTCTATTTATAAGCTCCTTCTGACCATTAAAAAAAAAAATCTTTTATTGTGCCTTTCTTTTCTTTTCTTTTTTTAAATATTGGGGCAACGGATTGAACCCTGGATCTCATATATGGGAAGCTGGCACACAACCACTGAGCCATATGGGCTCCCCCCTTTCTTTTCCTGATCATGGTTTTATACTGTATCTATCAACTCTGCCTACCTGGGGAATGGAAGATATTCATCTAGGTTTCATTCTTTAAAAATACTTTTATATTTTGTATAGGCATGTATGATCCATTTTGAGTTAATGTGTGTATAATGGGTGAGGGTTCATTATCAGATATGGATGTCCAATTTTTCCCACCAATATTTGTTGAAAACAGTATACTTTCTCTACAGAATTGCCTACAATCCTTTGCTTGGATCCAGTTGACCAAATAGGTGTGGATTTAATTCTGGATTCTAAGTCCAAAACAAAGATTGTTTATCTTTGTGAAAATACCATACTACTTTGTTTACTGTAGATTTATGATATGCCTTGAAATTAGGAAATATGATTTCTCCAAATTTATTCCTTTATAAACTCATGTGGGCTGATCTAGATAAATTGCATTTCCATATAAATGTTAAAATTATATTCTAAAATTCTAATAAGAAAATATAGTTTGTGTTTTTGGGGGGAATAGCACTGAATCTAAGAATTAATTTTGTGGGTGTTAAAAATGACATCTTAAAAATGTTGAGTTGTTTCACTTAAGAGAACAGAATAGTCCTCTACTGATTAAGGTGTTGTTTAATTTCCCTCTTCAAAGTTACATAGTTTTCTGTGTAGATGTCTTGCATATATTGTGTCAAATATTATTAACTACTGAGTTTTAATTATTAAATATTAATGTAATAAGTAATTTAAGGATTTTATAATATAATTTTAAAAATTCAATTTCTGATTACTTGTTACGAATATTCTTTGCAATCAATTTTTGTATATTGGTCTTATATTTTTCAAACCTGCTAACCTCACTTATTAATAAATAAGTTACATTATCCAGATTAGGTAGGAAGAAAGAAAACTGTATTTACTGGTGATATGATTATCTAAGTAGTAAATTTTAAAATCTGTAAAAAAATTCTATTTTATGAGTATGAGAAATGCTGGCCTAATAGAGTGAGTTCAGATACTGTTCATTCACTTGTGTTCCTTTTTCTGGAAGTGTTTGAGTATAATTGGAAGTATTTTTATCTTAATGTTTGATAGAATTCATAAATGTAGCTAATTTGATCTGGGGAGTCTTTGAGGAAAGCTTTGAAAAAGAAACAAATTCTATTTCTTTAAAATATATAGGTCTATTGAAATGATCTGTTATTTGTTTTAACGTGCCTTTTAAATACATATTATTCAAGCAATTTGCCAATTCTGAGTTGTTGAATTTATTGACATTAATGTGTTTACAATAGCCCCTTATTTTCCTTTTAAAATCTTTACAATGTATAATGTTAACACCTGTGTCATTAAGAAATAAAATGCTTAGCAATAAGTGATCTAAGTGCCCTAAAATGTAAAAGCAAATTAAATCCAAACAATATAGAGACAAGTATATAATAAAAACAAGGAAATAATTCCCGAAATGTAAAAGCAAATTAAATCCAAACAATATAGAGACAAGTATATAATAAAAACAAGGAAATAATTCCCGAGGACATACCTTACATTTCTAAATAGAGAATATCTGCAAAGACAGAAAGTTGGTTTCTATGAAAGGATTAATAAAATCTGAAGAATTTACCTTGTTCAATGAAAAGAGAGAAAAACACAAAAAGCCAATATGACAGAACTATTATATATTGTTCCTAGTGGTGAAAAATTGTATAGATGCCTTAAAATACTATTTGAGGATAACCATTAAGTCGATCCTAAATTATGTTCTAACTATTCTATTTCTTGATATTTATTCACAAAACCATTAATTTGCATGGCAATCATTAAAGTACCATCAGTTAGCATTAGTTGAGGGTTTCTTACCTGGTCTTAGCAGGAAAAATGAGTTTAATGAGCATATCCTCACACCTCTAGAAATTAGTGCTCTTCCTTGTAAAACATTTTAAAGAACAAATAAGACAATTTCATAGAGGGAGAAATAAATTACCCTTGGGATTAAAATGAGATCTATTGTATTTATTTCTTTATTTCTCAATTGATTTTGCAGGCTAGTACAGGGTAGATGGATAAATATCAAATATAAATTTAAATTTTTTGACTAAATTACTGATTTAACTTCTCAATTACTACAGAAAATGGCAATATTTCACCATATAGCTTTCCAGGAAAGTCTGAAATTTCACTAAAGTAATCACTAAATTTTAAATTATAATTACTGCTCAATATAGCACTACATTAAATGCTTTGATACAGATGATTTTTTGTGATTACCCTAACTAGTCCATGTCAGTAGCCCACAGAATTATGTTTCTAAATCATTTTGATTGATATAATTAGTATTTGATTTGTAGTTTCTTGAAACTTCTAAGTGCTATTATCCTTAAGCATTGCATTCGTGATAGCAAGGAATAATTAACTTTGAGGTAGGTTCTATCTGTTTTATTACACATTTACTGTGCTATTCCTTCAAAAATAATGCTTGTCACTTGTGATGGTTAAGTTCATGTGTCAAGTTGGACAGGTTATGGTGCCCAGTTGTTTGATCATGAAAGCACTGTTTTGATTGTTACTGTGAGACTATTCCATGGATTAAAATCATCAGTAAATTTATTGCATTGATGGCTGGTCACATCTAAAACCAACTGAGATTGCCTTCAAATATGAGAAAAGTCGCATCCAATCAGTTGAAGGCCTTTAAAAGAGAAGTAATGATTTCAGCAGTTAGAAGGGAGAATTTCCATCTCTAATTGAGCCAACCCAGCATCTACTGGGAAATTCATTGAAAATCTTCATTGGAGTTCTCAACCTGCAGCTTGTCTTAGAGAATTTGGAATTGCCTGTTACCACAATCTTTTGAGCCAATTCTTACAGAAAATCTCATAATATTTACATAATATATATATTAATATATACTATACACGTAATATTTATATACTTAGTTCTTTTCCCTAGAGACCCTGATTAATAAAACACCAATACATTCTCATGGCATTTGTCATCTCTGAATTTCTCAGAGTATAGATTGTAGGATTGAACATAGGTGCAATGGTGATGTAAAATAGTGCAAATATTTTATGCTTAGGGTAGGTAATAAGTAGTCCAAGGTTGGCAAATATTGAAAGCCCCAAAAACTAGCCAGAGTGATACGAGACCCACAGGAAGAGAGAGTTTTCATCTTCCCACAAATGAGTCATTTCACTGGTGAATAATGTAATGACTTCAGAAACAAATAAGACAACACAGGTTACTAAGGCAACCCTACCTGATTTCGCAACCGCAAGACACCAGTGATATAGGTACCATTACAGGAAAAATTTAGCAATGAGAAAATATTGTAGAAACAGTGATAATTTAATCTGACC
>JAQZBX010039596.1:0-22978 GCA_029593785.1 Cabassous unicinctus
TCATCATCATTTTGTTAGTAATCCTGGGCGAGTCTGAAGAACTGGAGAGTAGGAGTTGACTGCTACTCTGCTGGGATTCAGGGCTCACCAGGCACATGAACAGACCGAAGATTTAAATCTCTGAGACACATATCTAATGGGTATAGGGATAATTATAGGTTCAAATAAAAGGGGTAGAAGAATCATGAGTAGAGAAATTATGAATGAGTCTAACTTTTATTTTGGGGAAATAGATTATCATATATTCCAAAATAATGCCCACCAACGGGGTGCTGATTTCATGGAGTTGTGTGCCTATGGTGTTGGCAGGCATCCTGACTGCAACATCGTGAGAGACCCTGAGCTCAAACCACCCAGCTCAGCCCCTTCTGGACTCCAGATACCCCAGAAACCAAGCAAGATAAATCTGTCTATTGTTTTAAAGCACTAGGTTTGGGATAATTTGTTTTGCAGCAATAGATAAATAATACACCCCCCATTCTCATATCCTGTCTCATATTACCTCTTCTTGAGAAGATCTTGAATTCTCAAATAGATTGAAAACTCCTTGAAGGTAGTTATCATTTCTTGTTTCTTTGTGTACTTCACCGTGCCTAATAATTTGTTTAATACACAAAATGGATGAGCTGTGAATATGTGTGTAATGTGAGGGAACATGGTGTATCCCATTAGAAAAGCTTTCAGAATATTGCATTGAAACCACAAGCACATCTCTCAGTGAAAGATCAAGTTCATGGCAACCTCTGTCACAAATGAAACACTTGAGAAATGCTGCGCTTGAAGTCATTTTAAAGCCACTCTTCTTTCTCTTCCACCCATTTCCCTGCCTTTCTGTTGTCATTTGTTGGCTTCTGAAATGTAGGTCACTTGCAGTGTAGCGTGACCTAATTAGGAGATGTAACTTAACAAGAAAAAAAATAAAAGAAATCCTCTGAGATGGCAGATTTGAAACAAAGAAAAGTGGTTCTTTCGTTTTATGTTTGGCAATAGCTTCCCTCCCAAAGTTATCCCCCAACCACCCGCAAGCTACACAATTTGTAAAGCACAAAGAAGGAAGGTAGAAATGAGTTCAGAAGCAGCTGGAAATGATAAATTTATAATGATCACAGAAGGAGCAAGAGTAAGCTTTCCTTCACTAAAGTGGTTCTGTGGGGCTACTTCTTGGCGGCACAGGGAGTGGGACTCTGGAGGAAGAATTGATGGAGCTGGTACAAAGACTCCTAGATTCAGGAGGGGAAGGGGTCTTTGGCTCATCTAATCCAGCCCCTCAGGAAATGCCGTCACACCTGTTGTGTTTGTAGCACAATGAAACTCCATGTACAAAGACTGTAAACAATAGTTTTTCCTTTGTATATTTGACGCTCTTGCTTTAGAAAAGAGAAAAAAGTAAAAAGAAGTAAGCTAAGCAGATTTTAAGGGTTCATTGCAAAATTAACTTCCAGGGGATGTCACTGGGCCAGTTTGGATTCGTTCCATCTCCCTCACCTCTTCCTCTCAAAGGCATGATGCTGGGTTCCTGTAAAATGCTTAAGTGCTTTCTGAATCACCCCCAGAAACACTTAACTATACTGATCATAATTGAATGCATTATTAATTATTTCTTTGAAAACCAATATTCCATGTTTGTCATTAGACGATTCCATTTATCCATCCAACAAAACTCACAAGCCTACTATGTGCATGACCTGCCTGACGGCTGACATTTATTAAAGTAATACTATTATTATCCCCATTTTACAGAGGCACAGGAAGGTTAAGTAACTTTTTAAAAGCCACACAGCTAATAAAGCAAGAAGCAAACTCAGGCAGACTCCAGAATCTGTGTTCTTAATTCCCTACACTATTTTAAATTAACTATGTAACTACATTCTTCACCCACTTGGGTTCAATGGGCATTTCCTGTGTAAGCAGCATATGCTGTTTCTCTCCACAAGTGCCTTCCTAATTGCAGGAAAGAACACCAATCATTGTTAGCCTTCCTTCCATCCCAATACTCCCACGCTACCACCTATACCTGTGGTTTATGCACCAGAAACTCTCAGTGTTGCTGAATAGGGGACTCTAATAGGCACCCCCTGTAGGAGTGAAGGGTCTCCTCCTTACTAAGAATCACTACCCTAGATGAGTGTTTCCCAACTTCTTTAAATTCTAGGACTTAGCGTAAGATGCCTGGGTTTACCATGGTCCTCCATCAGGAAAGGGCAATGAAAAATTATGAATGCCTCTTGCTGGAAAGAGGTGGGGAGAAGGATCACACTTTTTGATATCATTAAAAGGAAGAGACATTAGAGACAAGTGTGGCAGAAGCTGACACCTAATTCTAGTAGCCCAAAGTTGAGTCTTGCCTGCAGGCAAGCCTCCTGTTTGGGAGGGTAGAGGAGAGTCCCTGAGAAGAGGGTTGGGGAATGGCTGACGGATGAAGGGAACCAGGCGGGGGTGTTCAGCATGGATCAGGTCGCTCAAGGTCTTCTGCGCAGGAGACGTGGTAGGTACGAAGGGAGCTTGGGAGCCCCCAGCAGCCCTCTCCAGGTCCTGCACATCATCCTTTTTCTCTCCCCCTAGGCAATTCTTTACAGTGGCCCACTCTTGACAAAGCACCAAAGAGGTGATACAGATGACCACAGCCTCCTTTTCTCCTGGCGCTTCCCACTGGGCTAGTATTCTGCAGGTCAAGGGTGCTTGGAGATATGCTGTTACAGGACAGCCTTACAGGAATCCCTCATAAACATAGACTCCATCACCAACACAAGCAAATGTTCAGGATGTAGGACTTTAATGAAAACAGAGACAAGAATATGATCAGAATGTAGAAAGGAAGCCATTCATTTAACAGCCAATTATTGAGCATTTATTCTAAATCATGTCCTAAGCCAAGGGCAGGGGAGAGGAAGATAAATGCACTTTCTACAAGCCACTGAGAAACTCACAATCAAGGTGGGTCTGTATGTGAGGAGGGGAGGTGAGAGAGGCAGTGGTCAGGAATAGACGACCTAGAAAGAAAGAAACACAACCAAAGGGCAAATATTATAGACCTAAGCTGATCTCCCATCTCTCCTGTGTGGGAACTTCCAGCGGCAGCTCAGGTCAGGAGAAAAGCCACCCAGGAGAAGGCAGAGTGTAAGGAAGACGTGGGATGCAATAACCCTGCCTGTCACTCATAGAGCATTTACCATGTACCTGTCAGAAGCCAGGTCTGGTCACGCAACACTACAAGGGAACTACAGATTTTCCAGATTGGGAAATTTCATCTTGGAGAGGCTAAGTGACCTGCTCAAGGACACACAGATAGGAAATATTGGACCTCAGGTAGCCCGTCTCTTGAGCCCATGTGCAAAAACTCCACATGACACTGCCTGGGCAAAGGGATGAGAGAGAAACAGATTATTCTCTCATTTTAAAATGAAACTTTATAGGGATTAAAGAAAAAAAGCAAGATTTAAATCCTCCATCCTTAAAAACAGGGTCAGCTTTAGCCTTATGAAGGAAGACAGAAACAGGAAGCAAAGAGAAATAGTCACTACACAAGGGTTAGCCCCACTCCAGGCAGACTCCGCTATTCCACAAGGGGAAAGAGAAGCAGCCCTAGCTCCGACTTAGCACTTCCCATGCCAAGACTATTGATCTGGTGAGACAGTGACACAGCAGAATGAATTGACAAATATATACTCAGAGCCATGATTGCTGCAGAAGAACACACGCACCCAGCTAGTGTACATTTTAAGGGGGTGGGCATAGAGTCGGTTTCCCAATGATGGTGAAAGAAGGGTTGAAATGTGTTGTGAACAATTGCAAGGAGTCCGAGCTGTTTGTTTGTAAGAGCTGGGAGGGCTCAACTCCCTTGGGCACAAGGCTTTTAGCTGCAGCACTGCACAGTTTGTATTTGTTAGGGACATAAACAAATGCTTATGGGCTCTGTATGAGTTCACCGCAATATGAAGGAACAGCTCCATTTGTAGTCATGGAATTGTCTCAGCCATGTTTCTGATATCAGAAAAGGATTGTCACCAAGACAGGTGGAGCATGGCATCTGAGTTGCAGTCTAAGGACTCTCATGCAGTTTGATAGCTCCCACACATTTTGGGAAATGTGGACCCTTTTCAACCTCTACATTTGACTTCCAAACCTCAGATCTCTCAACCTTATCCCAGCATCCCCATACTAAGAAAAAACAACTGGCTCTCCAATTTGCCACTTTTGCATGTTTTTAAGGTTCACATTTATGACATATCAGGTGATTTCACACGACATAAATCTAAGCATACAAAATGTAAGAAAGTATAAACGTGGTGTGAATGGAACTTGCTTGAAGTGTCCTTTTTACAAAGTCGTGTTTTTTTACCTTTGCCAATAAAAACTTCACAATAGATTCTCTTTCTTAAATACCTCCTTAGTACATTCGTTATGTACTCTGAATCCGAAAACTATGGCTTTGCAGAAGCACATCTTTTCCGTTAATGGTGAGCTGCACCTTACACTGAATTGGGATATGGGGATAAGTGGTGGGGCTGGATGCTGCTTAGGGAAGACATTACCTGGAGATTCAGGTATCACTATGGTGATAGTTAATGGCAACACTTCTCAGTTGTATTGGGGTGTTTCTTCCTCCCTTCCCCACCCAATATTTAATGCTAACTGCAACTTTCAATGGAAAAAGTATAGGATGTTAGTGTCAGAGAGCAAACGGAAAAATATTTTGTCTGGCCCTCTCACTTTACGATGAATCCAAACTCCAAAGATGTTAAGTGACTTATTCAAGGTCTTATAGCTCTGCAAGTCTGGTAAATAGATCAAGTCTCATAAAAACATCTTCAAATGTTGGCTCTAGGCCTTTGTGGGCCAATCTACTAAAGATATAAAGTGGTTACAATAATTTCCCCTCATTCCCAGGCTACAGTCCTGCAGAGCATAGATTATTGTTATCCAGGAAGAATCAGGGTGTCATGGGCAGATATAGGTTTTGTGGGACCTGAAGTTTAAACATACGTATCAAATGTGTTTGAGAAAAACAATGCTAAACTAAAAATTATAAAATTAGGTACAAAAAAGAATATTTATTGAGAAAGAGGAAATCACACCAGCCAGGTTTAAAAAGTGGACAAGTGTCACATATATCACAAATATTGAAAAATAATGTAATATTTTAATTAATTAGCTGCCTGACACACCTCTATAATACTTTTCTCCCTATATTCTTCACAAGACAATGACTTTTTCCCATGGATAAAATAGGAAGATGATTCAGTCTTTCTTCTAGCATGGCTGAACAAAATTTGCCTTTTATTATTGACATTTCAGAAAAGCTTTTTCAGTTCCAGAACTCATTATTGCTATTGTCATGAAAACTTTTAGGATTGTTGTCAAAGTTTTGTCCAATTTCTTTCAAATATGAAGTATAAGGTTTAGAACAATTTTCCATAGGGTAGCTTCTGTCTATACATTTAAACTTGTTACTCCCTATAGACACACATATTCCCAATCTTAGCACCTTATGGAGATATTACCAGGGCCACCCTTTGATCCAGGCAAGAAAAAGCCCATACTTTTCAGTCTACATTCTGCTCCTCCTCCTTCTGCACAGGGCAAGGACTCTGTGGAGACTTGTCTATTCAAAGCCCATGTCCCCCACTTCTAGTCCTTATTCCAGGTACAGCACTCTAGAATTTCCTGTTCAAACAGGGCTGACATAGATCTCTTCCTAGAGTCTGTCCTCCCAAAGGCAGACTGTACCTCCAGTATGAGCCCCCCTTGACCACCCTCAGAGCCATAGACGGAGCTTAAACCTCACTAGCTTCCTGGTAAATCCACTTCTGCATGGCATCCAGAGGCTCCGGGAAGAAGGCTTTTGCTATCTTGGACACCAACCCAATTTGGAAGCTCCTCCACCCACCAAAAGCACAGTCTATAAAAACCTTGCCACCACCTCAGCATGGCAACCATGCAGGGAAGCAGTCAGAAAGCGCTTGGAGAGATAGACATGTGCATGGCTCTGAACACAGTGAAATATTTCTGTATATTAAGTGACAGAAGACATCTTCCTGCCCTCCTGAACCCTCCATTTTGGCATCCCTCGGAAAGCAGCACCATTGCTGCATGGATGCCTTTCATTCCAAGGCCCTGTGCTTTGGATCAGTGCTTCATGTGGACTCTCTGGCTGGTCCTTAACTCCAGCCTCTCCACTGGATAGTGTTTCACATTTCTCTTAACCCCAAACTCCATAACCAATGGGATGGATCAGTCCTTCACCTAAGCCCATAACTGCTCTCAGATGAAGTACCTGGATATTCAATGATTCAGATAACTATTATTTTTAAATGCTTAATAACACATTTACTAAGCTCCTGTGTATAAAGTGAGGCAGTATGCTAGGCACTTTATACTCAGATCAACTTCTGTCTTCAAGAATCTCACAATTCTATTTGCTCTGATGACTGTGCGTGTGTTTAAAATTATTTTCCTTCTTTAAACATGAGCAAGCACTGTGCTAAGATCTGAGAAATAGTGAGAAATGAAGATGAATAAGCTACAGTAGTTGTCCTCACAGGATCTCACATTACAGTGAAGGAAGTGAATATGTACTTAGATATTATGATGGATTGGGGCAGGGGACAGTAAATGAACAGGAAGGGAAACATGAAGAAAGTGCTCAGTAAGCACTGCATATATAAACACCCAATCTCTGGCTCCAAATTAGAATATGGTACAATCCAATTGCTCCTGGAGTTCAGAGAGGAATTAATTACAGGAGAGCAAAAATGGTCAAGAAAAGCCTCTTGAGAAGAGAGGAATGTCAAGACTTGGACAGATATAGCAGGAAAGTAATTAGTCAGAATTTTTGTTTGCAAGCAACAGAAATCAGCTCTAGCAATCATAAGACTGAAAAAAAAAGAATTTACAAGGGCTCAAAGAATCATCCCCAAAACGTTGAAAGATCAGGCTTGGAAAATGTGCAGAAAGCATGGGAACTTCAGAGGGCTGGGGAGTAGAGACCACAGCCGCAGCTCTGCCACAGGACAATCTGGTCCACTGGACTGCTCCACAGTGAGTGAATCCCCAACTGACACTAAGTATTTATGTCTTTCTGGAGATTTAGAGCCCCAGAGGAGAGCAGTCTGGATGGGTCAAACCTAAGATGCTGACCTTCTCCAGGCTGCAAAGGGATGGGGACCAGGGAGAATCTATCCCCTTTGGTTTCAAGGCTATCCACAGCACAATGGTGTACATTGAACCCGGTTTTTTCGTATTCTTGCATATTTAATCCCATCTCGTCTGCTTCTTGGAGGACCTGGATTAATGCAGTAACCAAAGGCCTTTCAAAAGTAAATTGCATAACTTTCAATTTGAATTTATTTGATTTTCTGCCGTGTAAATACCTTCTCACGATTTCTAAGAAACTCAGAGAACACAGATGTGAGTGGGTTTTTTGTGAAAATCACAGAAAGGGGTTAAGCTCCTCTTCCCCTTTCTTAACCCCATAAGATAACACATCAGTTGCAAGACCCTCTTTGACCCCTCAACAGCCCAAGACACCGACAAAGTGACCCCCTCCAGCTGCAGTTGGGAAAGGTGGTGGCCAAGGAGGACTGCCCCTCCAGGCTAAAATGAAGAGATGCTCTAAGACAAAGCTGACCCTTTTTCGTGCTCTCATGCACTGAGTATTGACTTCTGAAGCAGCCATCCTCTTCCTTTCCTCAGCTCCCCCTCTAATCCTGTGGTCCCTGTGCCATGCTCTGTTTCCCATGCAAACCAGGAAAGGGGTACGGGCCTTTCTCCAGTGGTCCCTAGCCCGTCTCATTCTCCTCAGGGTCTTCAGGCGCTCAGACTCTCTCCTGACCCCTGGAGGTTCCACTTCAGGTGTCTTTATTCACATTCAGGTGTATGAAATTAGGAACAAGCCCTGTCTTAAGGCATCTGTCTTTAAGCAGGTCAAACTCTTCAGCAAAAGATTCAAAGTCAACAAGCTTTCATAAGGTGCCTAATATATTGAAGACAAACTTCTAGGCATCTTACAACAGGGCATTGCATGTCATCCTCACCTCCACCCCTCCACCCTGTAGTAGGAAGAAATGAAAAAGCCAAGAACTTCGTGGGAGTTAGCCAGGGTTGAGGGACGACCAGGGCGGGGGGCTGGGCGCTTTGTGGCAAAGGTCAGAAGACTGAGTGGGGGTGGGGACAGGCTGCCTCTGTCATGAATTCTACCTTGTGGCTTCTCTCCTGACACGCACACACTCGCACACAAAGTACAAAATGCCTTCTCAGGAGGTGCTTTACCAACATCAAGCCGAAGGAGCTAAGCCTCCCGTTTTGTATTCCCTGCACTCTGAGGGGCAGCCAACTGTAGGCGGGGGTTTGGGAGGGGCATCCAGAAGGAGAAGGACAAATTTAAAAGGAAAGATTTACGAGGCCGTGAAGATGTTTCTCCCAGACTCCTGAGTGCGGGAGCATGACTTATTTATTTTATTTTCATTTGTAACCAAAACCTTCCCCTAACTCCCATTGGCCCCAGCTGAGAGGGGAGAGAGGGCCGGCCCGTCAGGCGTTGATCAGCGGGCCAACGGGAGACAGTGTGGCGTGACGCTGACGCAGTCCACTGACAAGCCAGAGGGAGGCCCAGGGGAGCAGCTCTGAGGCGAGCAGCCAGAGCCAGGCAGGTAGAGAGCTGACAGCTGGGGAATTGCAGAGAGGCGCCGGGCTGGTGGGGGCAGGCTGGTGAAACAGTTGGACTCCAGAGAAGGTGTGATCTTGCTCTGCACAAACACTGTTGTCTGCCTGCTTCCCTTTGAGTCTCCTCCACTTCCCCTGGACCCAGCCAGCTTCCCACCATTTAAATTTCCTCTCTCCCTTCCAGGTCCCCCATGATCGCTCTGTCTTCCCATCCTACCCTCCACCCCTCATCTCTTTTCTGTAATGTTTCTTTCCCCCATCCTTTTGGGAGAAGGAAGGGAGCAGATGAATATACATTAGTAACATGGAAATGTCACTTAGTGGTCAGCTGGAGAGGGACAGTTTGCACTGTCCTCAAGGCAGCCTATTGCACTGAGATCTGCAGAGCCAGAAGCTCTGGGAGAAGGCTGGGGAGTCAAAGGGGGTGTCTGGGTTGGGGATTTGTACAATCATGGTGCAAAGGCCCATGGGCCACGAGCTGTCGAAGGCCTCAAGGGCTGCGTGGTCCCTGCTCCCTCAAGAGAGGTCTCCCAGGGAGAAGAAGAGCTTGTGTCCCCAGGCTGGAGAGCTCTTTTGGGAAAAAGGGTAATACATTTCCAAAATTAGAAGTTGGGAGGGAAAGGGGAAGCAAAATTTCAAGCCTGAGGGTAAGTTCTTGAATGTCTTCATAAGAGTCACCCCAACATTTGAAAATATATGCCCATCTAAGAGGATCACAGAATCATTTGCAAAGGCCTCCTATTTGGGAAAATCCATCATGCTTTTCATGCAAAACAAAACAAAACAAACCTTACTAATCAGATTGTATTTGCCCATCTTGCCTGTCACTTTTCTGGATGATTTTTGAAACTGTATGAAACCCGATGACCTTTCTTGTTAATACACACAGCCACATAGTACTCTTACACTAGACAAAGCAATATCATCCGTTTTTGCTTATTAAATGACCAGGACCGTCACTGCAGAGCTGATGGCTGGTGAGTTCAGACTGATGTGAACCATTTTATCTTTAGCAACCCCAATCTCAAAGGCTTTTTCATCCTCGTGGCCTGTGAGTCTCGGCCCCACCTCCCTGGATGAGGGGTTGTATCATTCCCAATCTACAGGTGAACAACAAAGGCCCAGTCATGTGGGTGTGATCCTAAGAGCCGCCTGTCTTCCTATCTACTGTAGGGGAGGGGGCAGAGTTGGAGACATATTGTTGAATCAGCTGAGGGCCTTGAATTATGAAGCTAGCCTTTTCTCTATCATGGGAATGGCAGCCTCAGAGCTTGGCTTCTAGTCCCAACGACACCTGCTTGGTATAGAAGAAGCATGGACCTGGAGTTAGAAGGCCCAAGTTCTAGATTTAGACTTAGCAGCCCTTGTTAATCCCATCACTCACCTGCTTAAAATCCTCCTCCTACTTCCTAGTGCCCCTAGAATGAAGCCATAACCCCTGGTGTGCAAGACCCTGGTAGGTAGCTTTTGCCCATCTCTGTTACCCCATGTCCTACTCCTCTTCTGCCTCTTTACTCCACAGCCACACCAGCCTCCCTTCTGGTCCTGACATGACCTGGCTTGTTTATACTTCATTGTCTTTGTACCTGCTGTTCCCTCTGCCTATAATGTCCTGAAAGTGATTGGAGTCTGCTAATCATTTGACCCCCAGCAAATCTAGGGTACTCAATGGGTACGTGAGGCACAAGAACAGAACAACAATAAAGCACTGGGGGGAGGGGAATATTTTGAAATTTTACCTTGTTTTAAAAGTTGAAGTAATTATCACAAGAAAAATCAGGATCATTCACTTGTTCATTAATTCATTCAGTTAGCAGACATTTATCAAGCACTTTCTATGTTGGGCTTCCTTGCACTCACGCGGTATTGTTTTTATTTGAATTACATGAGCAGGGATGGGGCACACCCATTAATCTTTACAATGTTTAGCGCCTCAAGAAGTTCTAATCTAGCCCTGTTATCAGCTCAAATGTCACCTCCTCAGAGATTCTCTTGTGTTGCCTTAACAGAATTTACCACCATCTAAATGTATTTACTTGTGTACTGTCTGTCCCTCCTAACTAGAATTTAAGTTCCATAAAGGCAAGAAGCTTGTCTGTCTTAGTTACCACCAGTACAGAGAATAGTGCCTGGCACGTAGAAGGTGCTTCATAAATGTCTTCTAAATCCATGAATGCATGAACAATTGAATGAATGTAATTTCAGGCTAGTCACATGGGCTCCGTTTTCTTGTCTTTAAAGTGTGACTAATAATAATGTTCCTACGTGCTTCAAAGGGTTGGTGAGAGTCTGAAATAAAGTGTGTGTAGGTGACTCAGTTTCCCGTAAAACAGGCCATTTCATTTCCTGAGGCCAGGAGTAAGTGCTGATGAGTTATTTGGGAGTTTCAATCCCAGGGCATTGAGAGTGAGGGCAAAAAAAGGAAGAGACAGGGAAGAATGGGAAGAAAGGAAAAGTTCGTCAGTTACTGCGCTGGCCACTGCTTCACGTAAAGCCACAAAGAGAGCCAACTGGTCACTTGGCAGGTGCATCCACCTGACCACACTGGCCAACTTGTATTGAGAAACTACACCTTGGAGCAATCCATTAATGGAGAGTAGAAAATTGGTTGCTATTCACGCATTGGAGAGTTTCCTCCCCAACACTTTCAAATTGCCTCATCCTGACCCCTTGAATGCTACCCAGGAAGCCAACTCCTAGGCCCAAAGGTGTGACTTTTCATCCAAGTCTGGAAGTGGCTGGAAGAGCCAGAGTGTCCAGGCATATGGCAGGTTGACCACAAGTGGAGAAACTCTGCATCCCTATATAAAGTCCTTCAGCCTCAGTGGCAGCTGCTTCAGAACAAGCCACTGACAGGCCAGAGTCAAAGAAGATGAGAGAATCTGAGGATACACATAAGATATTTTTGATATATTATGAGAAAGTGGTTTAAACCTGTAAAGCCTCAAATAATGAAAGCTGATGTTTTATTGTGTTTTTTAAATTCGAGCATATTTTCCCACCTCAAAGTCTTTACACTTGTATAAGTATGATAAGCTTTCAACTAGCCTGAGCAAATGAAAAGAAGTCTTCCTGCTTCTACTGTGTTTGCTTGTAACAGCTCCTCTCTAAAATAAGCCACTTCATCTCCTCATAAAAGTCCTTCTATCCAAAATAGGAAAGATAAATTTGATCTGTGAAAGTGGTTTTTTTCTTGCTATGTTTCGTTTATGTTCTTGAGAGAAAACACAGGAAATATAAGCAACCCATATGTGAAATAATTTTCAGGGTAAACCCCTTGTCTCCAGATTCTCCCTCCATCACTCCTTTTTCGTTTTTTTTATAACGTCAGCTTCCTTGAGCTCATTCTTATACTGGTATATTGTCTACAAAGTAATCAATTTTAACAGACCTCTAACATCTAAGTAAATTTTAATAGTACAGAGTCCATGTAATGGTCACAACAGAGATTTCTTCCTCGGTCTAAAATGCCTCCATCAACAATTGTGTAACTTGTTAACATGGGGCTGCTTTATCAGGTTAAACTACAAATTCAGGACCCATACTATTTGGGCCTTAATTGTGGTCAGTTCAAAATGGGGAGATCCATGTAGTTTGGGCTTTGATTGTATTCCAGAGCTGAATAAAATGAAAGGCCTGGTATATACACACACACACACATAAATATACATGCAAACACACGCACACATATATACACACATAGGTAATTTGATAAATAGGTGAATGAATGACGGAATGAAGGAATGAATAAATTCAGTTTAGAGTAGAAATTAAAAATCAAAATGTAAAAGCCCTGTCTCTGGAATCAAAGTGCCTGGGTTCAAACCCCAGTTTTACCATAGACCAGCTAGTGTGGCATTGGATAGTTTGCTTAACCTCTCTGTGCCCCAGTATGAGCCTTAGTTGCCTCATCTATAAAATAGGAATAACAGTAATATCCACTTTACAGTCTTGTGATGATGATTAAATGATGGATGGGATGTAAGTCTCTTAGCCCAGTGCCGGGTACACAGTAATCAGGAGATAAATGTTAGTTGTCAGGATCATTCTGGGTTTTGACCATCTGAGTCTGGGGATGGGTGTGATTTTCTGTCTTGCCATCTGCCTTCATTGGTTCAACCAGACCCAGGTTTACAAATGTTTGAAATCCAGTGTAAATCCTACCTTTAAAAATTTGTGTTGCCAAAGGGACTCTCATACCGAGCATGGCATTTTATGTTGCTTTGTGAAACACTGTGTTTTTAAACATGGTGCTGTCAATTGATTCTAGTATTTTATTGGACAATTTTACTGTGCTTGCACTGAGAAGCTTTTTTAAGCTGGGTCCAATTTTTAAAATCAACTAGATAAATGTAAAGTCGTTGCACTTGAAATAGCAGCATAAGTGGTAAGGCCAGAATTTCCACTTGGGCTGTTTAATTATCTGCCTAATAGCCTGGAGGTTTTCCTGTAATTGAGGGAGGAGCAGTAGGTGGCTGGTGGCTAAATACCACCCCACTGTCCTAAGTCCTTTTCAGGGAGTCACACAGGCCCCAAAGTCTACTCCCCCCAAGTTACTGCCAGGGTCTGGATTACAGGGGGATTTGCATATCCTCCTGAGAAGAGACAGTCTGACCACGATTTTTGCTCAAGTCCCTGTGAACTGAGTTCTGTCTCCTCGCACCAAAGGTAGAAGGACGAGTCATCATTTTAGACCATTCCTACAAAGTATTGCCTGTAACTATATCGGAAGCTGCAAATCACGTTAAGTTTACTACAAAATGGCTCTCTACTGTCCAAAATATAAACCGCTATCTTATGGAAATACTAAAGTTAAGGAACTTTAAAAATTAGCACCATTAATAGTAGAACATTCCAACCTTACGGACTTTCTGCTTTGATGCAGTATGGAGTACACAGCAGTAATTCTGAGGAATTCTTGACAGAAAACGTTTAACCTAAATTGAACCCAACCTTGACCTAACTTCACTTCCAGTTTTCATGGAATATAGAGGATAGAGGAAAATTTTAAATAGCACTACAGAGAAACATAAGAAAAATCCAGAATATGGGACGTTCTTCAAGATAATTGGCCTGACCTCTTTATAAATATGATGTTGTTAAAAACAAAACAAAACAAACAAAAAAACCTGAGGGTGTGGGTGGGGCCTGTTCCAGATTAAAAGAGACTAGAAAGACCAAATACAATGTGTGACCTTGAAGGGATCCTGGTTTGAAAAATAATAGCTATAAAAAGTATTTGGGGAACTACTGAGGACATTTGAATCTAGCTATTAGATGATATTAGAGAATTACTGTTAATGGTCCTAGTTGTGATTACACAGAAGAATATCCCCATTTTCAGAAGATGCACACTGAAATATTTAAGTATGAAGTATTACATCCAAATGCTTCGGTAAAATATTAACAGTTGTTGAATCTAGGTGGTTGGGATATGAGTAAACAATTGTACTATTCTTTCAACTCTTCTGTATGTTTAAAATTTTTCATAATAGGAGAGTGGGTGTAGCTCAATTGTTGAGCGCCTGCTTCCCATGTACATGGTCCCAGGTTCAATCACTTGTACCTCCTAAATAAAATAAAATAAAATAAAATTTTTTCATAAATAGAAGAACTTTTGAAATGTAATTTTCCTATGTGACCTTAAGTTATTAACAGTCTGGGCACCTGAGAACTCAGGTTTCTACTTCAGGAGTTAGGGGTTAGTAAGGGGGGAGAAATCTGGTTTCTATGCTCCATTCTGTGTACTGTGCAATTTCTCTGTATTCTTGGTCATCACTTCAAAGGGAACATGTGATAATTATTCTTTACAAGTAGTCTTTGCTTTGAGTCTGACAAGCAAACAGATTAGGTACACAATATTTCATATATGGAAAGTATCTGGTTCATTATTTATTAGACAGAGCCCATACAATTCTCCCTCATCTTCCCTGATCAAATATCATGCTTCCACACCCTTCTGTAATGAAGATTTCCAAGTCCTAGACTGGGATCATCTTCCTGTATTTCTCATGGAAAGATTAGTTTCTAAATCTAAGATGAAAGAATTTCTTGGCACAATAATTGATAAACTACATCTTGTAACCAAATACATAGTCTAATCATCATAATGAGTAGGGGACATTAAACTGATTGATGGAATGAAAGCACCAGGACTTGTTTAAATCGGTAAAGCCAGCATTGTTTTGGATTTCTGAATCTTCTGTGAATTACAATATTCAAATTTATTGATCAACCACAAATATATGAGGTTGGGCAAAGGGGTTATAATTTTTATTGTGCCTGTCCCTTGGTGCTCTAACCAAAAGATAGCCCCACCCCCAGTGTACATGAAATTGTTCATTGTCAGGGGTCAAAGTGGAACTAGAAATCAGGACCTGACAACTAAATATATTTTGAATTGTTTTGGCTTGGAGGATTTACTCCCCTAGAAAACATTCTAATCTGCCACCTTCTAGAAATCACTTTTACTAGCAAAAAGAATACCTATGCTATATTACAAGACCTCAACATATAATCTCATCTAATGCCCTGCTTCTGAGACACTTCACAATTATTTTCTTTAAAATCTAAAAATAAAAGCTGTGGACATTGATTCCTTGATATTCATCCTTTACTTTCATTCTTCAGATATATTAAATTCCCACTGGATAAAAAATACTGTTCTTGGTACTTAGAACAGAGCAGGCAACACAAGGAAATTCCTGCCTCATGAACGTTACTCTCTAATGGGAGTTGGAGGCCAACAATGAGTAAAGAGCAGAGTATGATGGGGCTGAGGGTGGGAGGGGTGGGGGAGCCACCTTAGATACTGGGATCCAGAAAGAGATTCCTGAGGAGTGACCTTGGCATTTAGACCCCTAATAGAATCAGCCGTGTGGAGCTCGGAGCAAGGGCATTCCAGGCAGAGTGAACCTGCTAATGCAAAGGTCCTAGGGCGGAAACAAGTCTGGTGGTTTTGAAGGGCAGAAAGAAAGCCTGAGTGTCCAGGGCATGGTGAATGACAGTGAGAGTGAAATGAAATGTAGGTCTTGTTTAAGAGATTGGACTTTATTCTAATTACATTGGGGAGCCATTGGAGGGCTTGGATCAGGAGAGTGGCATGATCTGATTTACACTTGAAAAAAGATCTCTCAGGCTGACACTTAGAATCAGGGACTATCTTCTCACATTTAGGCCAAATTCCTCCTTCTGCAATTAAAGTGCATTCTCTCTCCTCACAGTGAACAGATGCTACATGATGCTGATATCAGCTCAGATGCCTGAGGAAACATCAGATGGCTAAATCAAGATCCCCAGAACACGGGAATACATGCAACAAAAAGACCAAGGTGATGATCATCAGCCTGAACTGCAATCAGAGGCCACGGAGCTGAAAATCAAACCTGTTTCCAGATCCTCTTACCCACGGATGGCTATCCCATTTCTTTCCTTGGTCTTCCAAAAAAAAACCCTTACATTCTCACTAATTCTTAAATCCCACCTCCCCACCAAGCAATCTGTGCCATCAGCAACATTAAATATTGGAAGATTGCCTCTAGCATCCACAGTGGGGACCATAATGTTGGTTAAATTAAAATAGGATGGATGGGACTTCTAGTGAATTCTCTCCCCAGCAAAACAACAATTTAATTGTGAAAATTATTTTTAAAATAATCAAAAGTCTCTGGAAATTGTATTCTGACATAGAGCAAATGAAGAACAATTCATTCAAGAAAACCTAAATCTTGGTAAGAACAGCAAAAGTCTATGGCATTTCATCCCTGACCTGCTCCCTTAATCCCTACCCCAGTTCCATGTAATGGAAGTTCTACCCTAGGTATGTGCAGCAAGAATATAGGGACTCGGTCTCCTCTCCTCCCCCCACCCCCAGCTCTCAGTCTGGGCTGTGGTTTCATCCCAGGAGGGCCAGGCTGTCAGCAGAATTTCTCGTCATTCCCACGCCAGCCCCATGTTGCAGAAGCTCTGTTCAAGGCAGCCATGACCAAGAGGATCCGGACTCCCTTCCCCACCCAGCCAGCCCCCACTCCAGGGCAGAAGCTTTACTCCAGGTGCAACGGGCTAAGAATACTGGGACCCGGATGGCCCCAGCCCTCGCTGGCTCATAGATAGAGAGTCCATATTGGGAGAGGCAAGTGAGAAGACAAGTGGCTAGCACACCCCTAGTGCCTACATGTAGAGGGTGGTAATAACTCCCAGAAAAGCATTGGGTTCAGCTCTGATGCAGTGTCACAGCGGTTCAACCCAAGGGAAAAGCAGACCATAAGGAGAGGAAGACCCCTACAGCTCTGCCTGAGGGGACTAACTTTATTTGAAACAAAGAATGGAGAGCTCCGTCTAAAGATGTTGTTGAAAACAATGGAGATCTTGGTGGAGAAAAATTAAGATGAGGCTGGAGGCTCCATAATAAAAGCAAACCAGCAGAGCAGGCAGATGTTTAACAGAGAGAACCGGAAAAGACACAGGCAGGGAAAGACTTCCTGAGCTCATGGTCAATGCAGGGCAGAAGCCTCTCTGGCACAAGGGGCTTACAGAAATCTCTGACCAGTGACTGAACAATAAGCCTACTTTGACCCCAGGGTAACTCCTAAGGAGACAGGCTTAAAAATAAAATTACACTCAGCCCTGGCAGACTGGAATATAGTGTGCATGCCCAAAGCTGAACCTCTCAGGAATAATCAGAGAAAGAACCTCTAAGCTATAAATCCCTGGCTGAAGGTGGAGCAAAAATATAAACCCCCTGAACTGTGATAGCAGCCTCCAAGCCACACACACACAAACACACACATTCAATGGTAAAGGGGAAAATCTAACTGGCTAAGGGGGCTTACGCACAGTCTATAAGAACTCTGTATTATCTTCTCAATTTTTCTGTAAATCTAAAACTATTTGAAAAAAAAACAAAGTCTACTTTTTTAAAAAAAAGATACAGTAAAAGACAAGTAGGAAAAGCAAAAAAACACAAGACATGTAGAAAACAAAAAAGCAAAATGACTGATGTAAATACAACCATATTAATAATATCATTAAATATGATTGGATTAAATAATCCAGTCAAAAGGAAGATATCCTCAGATTGGATTTTTTTTTTTAAAGATCCAACTAGATGCTGTTTATAGGAGACATGCCTTTAATTTAAAGATACAAATGGGTTGAAAGTAAAAGGATGGAGAAAGATATACCATGCAAACAACAACTGTAAGAAACCTGAGGTGGCTATACTAATATCAGACAAAACAAATGCTACACACATGCTATTTACTGCACCAGTTTTCATGGACACCCTGCAGGATGGAATCCACTCAAAATCTGGTTTGAATGTCAAGACTATTGATGCCCCAACCACACCAACAGAGTATGAAAAGGTTTGTTACTTATGTGAGGCTTCCTGAGGATCGCTTAATCACTTGAGAATTGGGAAGGGAGACTGGCTGGGGGTTTTATTGTGATTAGAGGATGGGGCCAGGGTGAGAGTTCAGGCAGGGTCTTGAATGGTTGGATCTCCTACCACTGCTAAGGAGTAAGCACACCGGGAAGAGCAAAGCTTGCAAGCTGTCAGCAGTCAAACATCAAAAAATGGAATCAGACTTCTTACTACAATAATCTTTAAAACAAAAACTGGTACTAGAGATAATGAGGTACATTTCATAATGATAAAAAGGTCAATCTATCAGGAAGATATAATAATTATATACAGAGTTCCAAAATGCATGAAGCAAAAATGGACAGAATTGAAGGGAGAAATAGACAATTCAACAATAATAGTTGGAGGCTTCAATATTCCATTGTCAATAATGGAGAGAACAAGTAAGCAGAAGATAAACAACAACACTAATAACAACTAATAGAAGATTTGAACAAAACTATAAAACATCAAGACCTAACATATCTATAGAACAGGCAACAAAATAGCAGCAGAACACACATTCTTCACAAGCGCAAGAGGAACTTTCTCCAGTATAGACCACATGACTAGCCATAAAACAAGTCTCAATTTAAAAGGATTGAAATCATACAAAGTATGTAATCTGACCACAAAGGAATTAAATTAGAAATCCATAACAGAAGGAAATTTGGGAAATACAAAGCATCTGGAAATTAGCAATACACTTATAAGTAAACAATACGTTGAAGGAGAAATTAGAAAATATGAGATGAATTAAAATGAAAACAATATACTAAAACTTGCAAAATGCAGCTAAATGAGTGCTTTGAGGAAAATGTATAGCTGTAAATGCCTATATTAAAAAGGAAGAAAGATCTTAAATCAATAAACTAATGTTCCTAGAAAAAAGACAGCAAACTAAACTCAAAGCAAGCAGAAAGAAGAAAATAATAAATATTAGAGTGAAAATAAATGAGATAGAGAATAGAAAACAATCAAGAAAATCAATGAAATCAAAAGTTCATTCTTTGAAAAGATTAAAAAATGACAAATTTTAGTTAGACTAACCAAGTGAAAAAGAGAGAAAAGACTCAAAGTACTAAAATCAAGAATGAGAGAGAGAGCATCACTACTAACCTTATAGAAAAAAAAATATTATAAAGGAATATTTATATAAACAACTGTATGCAATAAGTAAAAATTAGATAATTAGGGGGAAAGGACAAATTCCTAGAAAGAAACAAATTACCAAAACTGTCTCAAGAAACAATATTTGAAAATGGCACCCTCACCAGTTGGAGGTTGTCTACTGGAAGTAGGCAGGGTCAGAATTATCTAGGAGTAGCAGATGTTACGTGGGATAGCCAATTAGGGGCACCTATAAATGTTAAAGCAACAATTTTCAGAAGCTAGAAAATGGGTTAATATATTTGTTTATAGAAAATCCTAAGAAATCCACAAAAACATATTAGAATTAATAAACAAGCTCACCAAGGTTGCACAATATAAAACCAGTGTACAAAAATCAATTGCATTTCTATACATGTGTAATAAATAGCTCAAAAATAGAATTAAGAAAGCAGTTTCATGTAAAATAGCATTAAAAAGAATAAAATACCTAGGGAAAAATCTTACAAAATAAGTGCAAAATGTAAAGAAATTTTAAATTAATGTATTTGATTTACACATGTATAGCATATCCAATTCCATGTTTATATAACTTTATCAAACTTTATTATCAAATCTCTATTTCTGATGATATATTTATATTAAGGTAATGCTGCTAAGGATTTTTTTTAATGATTCTAGAAATGTGAATTATATGTTGAAATTCCACTCTGAATGTGATTTATTTATCACGATTCTTTTTATTATAAGAATTCTGGAATTTGAGGATATTAGCATTCAATTTAAAGACATGGGCATATAAGTATTCAAGTAAAAGTGATAAAACTGTTTTCCTCTCTCCACTTCCCCAATTCTTTTCCTTTCTCCTCCTCCATGGCATATTTTTGTGTTTTTCCACAGAATTTATCTTACCTCCATGATACTACTGTATCTAAGGTTTAGAATACTGGCTTCAGTTAATAGTCCTGTATTTTAAAAATTCTCAATGACAAAAATCCTCTCTTAAAATTTGTCACAACTGAAAACAAAATGTGAAAGGATATGTTCACTTATCTCATTGGCTCCAGTATATATTGTTTTTTACTCAAGAGATTGGCATTTAAAAAACAAATCTCTACCTGAGAAATAAAGATCTGAAGGGAAAAAAATAAGTACAAAACATGTACAATGAAAACTACAAAATATTCTTGAAATAAATTTAAGATCTCAATCAATGGAAAGATATCCCATGTTCATAGACCATTAAGACAGTATTGTTGAAATGGAATTATTTCTCAAATTGATCTACAGATTCAATATAATCCTTTTCAAAATCCCAGCCTGCCATTTTGGGAAAATTGACAATTTGCTCCTAAAAGTCATATGGAAATGTAAGGGACCGAAAATAACCAAAACAATCTTGAAAAACAAGAGCAAAGTTGGAGGACTCACTGCCTGATTTCAAAACTTACTACAAAACAACAGAAATCAAGACAATGTAGTATTGGCATAAGGATAGACATATAGATCAATGGACGAGGAATTGAAGAGACCTGAAATAAGCCCACATATCTATGATGAACTGATATTCTACAAGGGTACCAAGACCATTCAATGGGGAAAGAACAATCTTTTCAGCAAATGATGCTGGATAGCCACACACAAAAGAATGAACTTGGACCCCTACTTCACAGCATGTACAAAAATTAATTCAGAAGGATCATAGACGTAAATGTAAGAACTAAAACTATAAAATGCTTAGGAAAATCAAAGGAGCAAATCTTTATGACCTTGGGTTAGGCAACGATTTTTTAGATATAACACTGAAGCACAAGTGACAAGAGAAAAAAGAGATTGATTGGACTACCTTAAAATTAAAAACTTTTGTGCTGCAAAGGACACCATCAAGAAAATGAAAGTACATTCTACAGAACTCAAGAAAATATTTTCAAATCATATTCTGGTAAGAGACTTGCATTCAGAATATATAAATAACTCTTACAACTCAATGATAAAAAGACAACCCAGAGTTGAGTCTTTGCTCTCACCTGGCTTGGATGTGTCACCTGGATGAGTACCAGTATGTCATGTTACACAGAGCACTTTCCAAATAAGTACCCAAAACCCATCTAATGTCTGCAGAATAGTGGAGAGACTTGGTGTCCAGCAGAGTCTTGGCTGGGTTCATTACATGATTCAGAACCAGAACCACATATTCTTCTCTTTAGATGACCTCTTCCAAAAGAGCAACAAAAACCAAGTGCATCTGGGAATTGTCAATTAAGTCTTTTTCAGAGTCAATGTATATATGTATACATGGTAGTATTCAATGAATACTTGAAAAATTTGCAAATCATTAATCCATACCCATGCATGAACTGTATTCTTCACAGCAACAGAGCTCAGTTAAATGCAACTGCAAGTAGGTTATTGTAAGGTGTTAAGATGCAATTTCTTCTAATTGCTTTTTCTCTTAATATTAAAAGTGCCTTTTCAACTTTACATGTTACTTTTGTCTAATAAAGTTAGTCTGTTACAAAGACAAATAACATAATTTTTTAAATGGGCAAAAGTTTTGAATAGGCATTTATCCGAAGAAGATATATAAATGGCCAATAAGCACAAGCGAAGACATTCAACATTAGCCATCAGGGGAATGCAAATCAAACCACAATGAAATTCTACTTCACACCCATTAGGAGGCTATAATTTTTTTTTAAAAAATTGTCCACTAGAAAATAACCAGTGTTGGTGAGAGTGTGGAGGGAGAAATTGGAACCCTTACACACTGCTGCTAGTGGGAATGTAGAAAGGTGTGGTCACTTTGGAAAACAGTTTGGCAGTTCTTCAAAATGTTAAAAATAGTTACCATATGGACCAACAATTTCATTCTAGCTATATACCCAAGAGAAATAAAAACATATGTCCACACGAGACTTGCACACAAATGTTCATGGCTGCATTTTTCATAATCACCAAAAGGTGGTGAATAAGTCTGCCAAAGGGGTGCTGATGCAAAGTACCAGAAATCTGTTGCTTTTTATAAAGGGTATTTATTTGGGGTAAAAGTTTACAGTTACAAGGCCCTAAAGAGTCCAACTCAAGGTTGCTTTCTCAACAAAATCAGTTTACATGTTTGAAGCAAGACGGTTGCTGACCTTTGCCAGGATTCAGCCTTCCCCTCTAGGCTTCCCCTCTCTCAGCTGCAGGCTGGCATAGGGCTTGTCTCTCAGGGCTTCCTCTCTCTCGTGGCATAGGGCTCGTTTCTTTCCGGGCTTTCTATATCAGTCTCAGCTCTCTTCCCAAGATCAGCTGTAAGCTGTCAGGCAAATGGCTCATCTCTCCCTGGTGTCTCAGCTGTTTGAGACTTCTCCTTTCTGTCACATGGCAGGATCAAAATGACAAAGTTCTCTCTTCTTCCTGTGTGTCTTCTTGAGTGAGTGTCCATTTTTATCAAGGGGGCAGGGACTCAACATGAGTTACGCCTTAATGATATAGCCCAATCAGAAGCCCTAAATTGATTTGATCAAGTAAACAATCAGAGGCCCCTCACTGAATTTAATACAAACAAAGGGTATCACAATCAGAGAAATAGATTAGTTTACAAATATATTCTTTCTTTTTTGGGGATTCACAAAAATAATCTCAAACTGTCACAGCTGGGAACAACCTATATGTCCATCAACTGATGAATGCAAAAATAAAATGTGGCATGTCCATATAATGGAATATTATTCAGTGATAAAAGCAAATGAAGTACTGATTCATGCTACAACATGGATGAAACTTGAAAACATTTTGCTAAGGGAAAAAAGCCAGTCACTA
>JAQZBX010039597.1:0-16405 GCA_029593785.1 Cabassous unicinctus
ATATATATAATAACAAATCAAAAAATCTAAAACAAAACAATCTCAGTCTATAAGCTCATTGTCACAACATTATGGCTGTATGCCTGACAACTTGCTGGATCACTCTCTGGATCCCTTCTCTTAGGAAGTACCAGTAATTGAATGAGGGGCATAGCATATGTGAGGCAGGCATTCTTCTACAGAGTTACACCCATTCCTCAAGTTAGGTAAGGTTTCTGAAAGCTTATCTGGCTCTCTCCTCCCTCTTTTTTCTCAGGCAAGTTGGACTTCCAGCAGTTTGCCAACCATCTCTCCTGTCATCCTCCTCTCCTAGTTCCTTTCTCTCTCAGGGTGGTTGGGTGTGACAGCCTGCCTGATCAGATCCACTCTCCCTTCTCCCTGGGGCCACTTCAGTGCTGGCTACAGTCCTCTTTGAGATTCAAGGGGAGCTTACTTGGCCAAACTCACTGAAGAGAAGCCACTTTCCCTGTTCCTCTCGGGGAGGAGGACTTTCTTTCCCCACTTAGTTGGCTGCAATAAGCCAGGGGTTTTACCAAAGCTATTCACCTTGAGGGTGTGGTACATGTGCTGTTCCCAGCCACAGGGGTGTGTAACTCATGGTTTTTATTTGGCCTCTTTATCTCTCTGTCCTTTTCCCTCCTGGATGATGTGCAGCACTTTCCTGTTCTGCAGATCCCCAAAGCAGCTCCCTCAGAAAGCTTTTTGCCCTTCGTCCATTGTTTTTGTGAAAGTGTTGAGCCTTGCCTACCTACTCTGATACCATCTTGCCATAAGTTTTAATGTTTTTTATTTCTATAGCCATGTTGTCCTTCAACTCCATGATTTGATTTGGGAGATTTGTATGAACCTCATTGATTAGTTGTTTCAAGTTCTGCGTCTCATTTGGAGCTTGGATTTGTTCTTTTGCCTGACTCATAGCTTCCTTTTTGTTAATATGGCTTATAATTTTTTTTTTTTTTCTGATGTCTAAGCATCTGATGATGATGGTCAGTTTATTCTGATGTTCAATTTCTCTCTCTTGCCTAAAGATTTATTCTTAAGTAGCTGTGTGCTACCACTGTTCTTTGATTTTTGTTTCAACTTGTTCTAGATATTTGGTATTTCCCCTGTTTAGCTGTTTAAACAGGGCCAGTTTCCAAGGAGGCAGGGGCAGTAACAGCCCCAGATTGCCTTTTTAATTTATTTCTTGCTATTATCCCCTTCTTTGCATGAACTTTACTGGTATTTCAGCCGATGACACTTTTAGATAGACCTCTCAGCTCAGAAGCCAGATGTTAGGGGGTAATGCATTCACCGAACCCACCTGGGCTGGCAGTACAGAAACAATGTCCTCAGGATGGCCCAAGGCTAGGAAACAAAGTTTTTCAGAAGTTGCTCTCCTTCCTTGGCAGGTCATACCCTCCCTCCATCTGCATCTTCAATGACTAGTTCAGGGCAGAAGGGAGGGTGTTTGAGAAGACAAATTATCTTTTGCTCCTGCCTGCTCCCAGGGCAATGTCATGGCCCCACCAAGCCTGGAAGTATGTAACCCCTCTAATGCAGCAGACCAACTTCGCTGGTCAAAATCTGAATTTTCTACCAGCTGTGTGATCCATCTTCCCTTTCTTGGGGAAGAGGTCCCCTGTTTGTAGCAACAGGCCAAGGGCCAGAGGACGCAGTGCTGTTTGCTCTAAAGGCGAGGAGAATGCGTGCCAGCAACTGCTGCTGCAGCTTTACTTGCAGGATTTTTCCAGTCAGCTGAGACTTCTTTCCCTTGGCCTTCTCTCTTTTGGGTAGCTTCCTGCCTTCCCCTGGAACAGTTTTCCAGACAGTTTCTACCTGTCTTCTAGCTATTTTTCTGGAAGAGAAGTGAGCCCTCTGCTTCTCTAATCCTCCATCTCCCCAAAATCCCCTTGAGTTTTAATCTTTCAGGGAAATTATCTGTATCTGTAATGGCATACATTTTTGTTCATTTCTTCTGTAATTCATTAATTCACTCCATATGCACAAGTATAAACTACAGAAGTTTCAAAAATTATTTCATAAAAAATATATTCACATTTTTGTATGTTATTTAGATATTGACTTAAATATTGAGTTTCTACTAATAATAACTTACTTACCATATATTTAGCAATTATAAGTCCTGGGCACAATGCCCTTATACTGTATGTAAAGAATGTTGCTGTTATTTTCTCACCATCCACTATACCCACCCTACTGGATAGATTCCAGGTTGGTTGAGTGTGATTTACCTAATGTTCAGTTAGCCCCAAAGATTGGTTTGGATATTGCAGGTTTAAGTACATATTATTTCTGGTAGTCCAACTGGGATAGGACTTTTCCTGGGACTTCAGGAATACAGATGCACTTTGTCCTTGTTGGCGTGGAGGTGATAAAGTTTTGCATCTATTAGAAAAGTTAGCCCAAGGATAAAGCTGACACACCGAGGATATCAGAAGTGATAAAATTACAGAGAAATGTAAAAAACACACTATTTCTGAACATAATATATATGTGAGTTAATAAATCACCTTCAATTCCATATCAGCATGAATTGAATTTTATGTTATTTGCCAAACAACTTATCTTAACTGACACAATGCTTATGGTTTATTGGTTACAATAATACTATAAGGTATTATTCTTATCATCATTGACATTTGAATAATAAATAAATTGAGGCTCAGAGAGGTTAAATAACTTGATATAGGCCAATTCAGCTAATAAGTGGATGATTCTCAATACAATCTCATGATTGTGAACAAAGGATTTAAATAATTCTCATTGTTTCTTATTAACGTTACAAAGTGATTTTGTTTAATAGAGATATAAAAAAAGGGAGTGTGATTATGATTGTTCTAGTTAAGGATCTGCTTAAAAAACTACCCCAAAACTCACTGATGTAAAATAACAATCATTTTTCTCTCTCACAAATATGTAATTGGGCAGTGCTTAGTAGAGAGGCTCATCTCTATTCCTCTACTATATGATCTTATTTTATCCTTTTGGTGGTTTGTCCATTTGTATAAAGATGTTAATCAATGAACATTTTGAAATGTGTGTTCAATGCAAACAACTTATGTGAAAGACGTTCAGCTAAGTACTGTGATGAACGCAAAGATAAAGACAATGTGTTTCCTGTCTCCAAGGAATTTTAAAATATAGGACATATTAATTTTGGAGCAGATTCAGATGCTAGAAAATAGACCAAATTAGCAATGGATTAAACAAGAATAAAAGATTATTTCTTTTTCAGGTTACAGTCTTATCCAAGTGGCTCATGGCAAGAAAAATTATTTTTACGGTACCATATAATTCACAGCTTTTCTATTGCTTTTCTTTTTCCAATTTCATTTATTTCTACTCTTATCTTTATTTCTTTCCTTCCACTTACTTCTTCCCCAAGGTAAAAACTTAGTTTTAAGTATTTGAATCCTTTTTTTCTTTTCTAATATAAGCATTTCTATAAATTTAAAGCTTTTCTTGTAGCCCACAGATTTTGATATGGTTTGTTTTCATTTTCATGATATTCAAAATAATTTCTCATTTAGCTTATGATTAATTCTTTGTTCCCTGGATTATTTACAAGTATTTATCTTATCTGTTTTTTTGTTTGTTTTTTCCTTTTTTCTTTCATTCTTTTTAATTAATTGAGTATTTTGATGATTTATTTTTTCCACTATTGGAATATTAGTAAAACATTTAAAATACTTTTTTTAAGTGATTGCTCTAAGATTTGCAATGTACATCTGTAACTTATTACAGCCAACCTCTAAATATTTTTATACCACTTCATGTATTTTTAAACACCTTTCAATAGTACAGTTATGTTTGCTCTTTCCTTTTTGTTCTATATTTGTCATATATTTTATTTGTGCATATTTCTAAATCCCACACTATGTTACTTGTTTTGCTTTAATATTCAATTATCTGTAAAGTGATTGAAAATAAGAAAAAATCTTTTATGATTACCTTCATTTTACTATTCCAGTGCTCTTAATTTTTTTGTATCCATCCAAATTTCCATGTGGTATCATATTTCTATTGTTTGAAGAACTTCCTTTAACATTTCTTGATGTTCAGGTGTGCTGGCAATGAATTCATCTTTTGTTTATTTGAAAAACAGACTATTTTACCATCACTTTTGAAGAATACCGTCACTGGGTGTGGAAATAAGAATCAATAGGCTTTTCTTTTCTTTCACTACTTTAAAGATAATTCTGATTTACTTAGCTTCTGATAAGAAGCCTGTGGTAAATCTTATCTTTATTTTCTCTATGAATTTTTTTCTTTGCCTGCCTTCAGGATTTTCCCTTTATCTTTTGTTTTCAGCAGTTTGACCATGTTATAGCCATCTTGTTTTTTTTTTGTTTTTGTTTTTCATTTTTGAATGTATGTGAGACTGATATTTTCCCACAGCTCTTTGATTCTGTTCTGTTTTTCACTTTTTTCTCTTTGTTTCAGTTTAAATGATTTTTATTATCCATTCTTTCCTCAGCTAATTTCATTTTGCTAATGAGTACATCAAATAAATTTGTAATCTCTGTTACTATGTTTTTAACTTTTTAGCATTTTTATTAAACTCTTTCTTGTAGTTTTCATCTTTCCGATGATATCCTCTGTCTGTTCATGAATGTTGCCAATCTTTCCCCCTAGATCCCTTAACATACTAATTATGGTTATTTTTAAGTCTTTGTCTGATGGTTCCAATTTATGTATCACATCTAAGTCTGGCTCTATTGATTTCTTTATCTCTTCATGAAAGGTTATTGTTTTTCTCTTTATGTCTCATAATTTTTAAATAAATACTGACATAATATATAGAAGAATAGCAGAGACTGATGTAAATAGGATCTGTACCTAGAAATGCCTCTTCTTCTGTCAGGCCACTAATGTGAATTAATCTAGTCAGGATGAACAGGGTGTGGGTTTTGTTGTTGCTCTGATTACCTTAAGTACAAAACAGACTTCACATATCTCCAGTGGTTGCCAAGGGTTACAAAGCATTTTTTTCAATGTTCTGGCTCCACTCTCAGCCTTAGAAGTTTCTGCATCCCTTTGCCTCTCCTCTTGCCCCTTTCTCTAGAATTAGAATAGCTATTGGTTATTGTTTCATATTAGTCTTATGTTAAAGGTCAGGTGGGCTGTCTTGTGTGTGTGTGTGTGTGTGTGTGTGTGTGTGCTCCCAACTTCAGTGTTTGGCAATGACCTGCACCCCAAAGCTGGAGCTTTGCTTGCATACTTGCCCCTCCTGCTCATGGAAGCCCATTCTGCCTTGTACTTATGGTTGCATTTCTTGCCCCTTCCCTAGTGCTAGTTTGATTCCTGCTTGGTATCCATGTTGAATCCTGAGGTCAAGAGGCTTTTTCAGCCCTTCATCCATGGGTATAAGATTTTTGTTTATATACCTCCTCCAGCACAAAAGATCTTTGGTTATGTCCTGGAGCTGGTGAGTTTTCCTGTCCCAACCCTTAGTGGCAGGGAGTTTTGAGTTTATTTCTGTACAAAAACAGTGGATTTTTACCAAAGTCCTGTGGGGTGAGAGGTTTTGATCTTCTCCGCCAGTGGCTTAAGGAAAGAACAGTCCAGGGAAGCATAAGGAACTTTGTGCAACAGATGATTACATCCTCCACACCCTCACTAAGTGGGGGTGTTCTCTCGAGTTTCTTGCCTTAGACTAGTCCTTCTCATGAGCCCCTGGGGAGGGTCATGGAAAAGTGCTTGCAAGTGAGTGCAAACGCTCCTTATTTCTGTGGACCCCCGATATTACAAACTGACATGTTCCCCTCAGCCTCCCCAAATACTTGTCCTTTAAGAATTTTGCTAAAATTTTAGCTTATTTACTCGTATCTGCTTATTGGATGGGCACCACTTTCTCCTGTGAAACAGTTTGTTTGTCTCTTCTTTCGGACGTCATTCTGTAGAATTCAGTTTACTTGGTAGCATGAAGACCTCAGCTCACTGATGGGCTCAAGAAAAGTTATGGTTTTGAACATTATTTGATAGATTATCTCTCTTTCTCATTGTTAGCATGAAAGCATTTTATGTGACTTTCTACACCGTAAGTGGAAGTCAAACAAGTTTTGGTAGATTCTTATTTTCATACTATCTTAATGAAGAATTAAACATATTTTCTATTTATTTTATCCAGAATTTAAGTCATTTTAAATGGATGGGTCTTCAGGTTATTTTGTCTTCCATGCTACTGGAATCATATTGATTATTTGAAGTTAAAAAGAAAAAAAAAATCTATGTTTAAAAATGATAGTTAGAGATTCAGAGACAACCGCTAAAACATTATAATTAGTATATATAATTTCCAATCCAGTAAACCACCACATTTGGCTAATTTAACTAAACGCAGGATATGTAATGGCACACTCCTTTACATCAAATTTAAAAAAAGAAATTCCTGCATGTATCATTTTAGAGAAACCTCTTGAATAGGAAATGTCTTGTGCATACTATTTTTCATTTATTTTTTCTAAAAGCAGATTTTTCTAGAAAAATATACAATTTTCTTTTCTGACAAAATGTTCAAGAATTTTTCATTTTTTATGTCTATGTTGGAAATGGACTTGCATTTTGATTAACACATTCATTATTAGTGTTGTCATTCATCATTATCCTCTCAAGAACACTGAGTAAAAAATAAAACTCTAACATTGTTTTAGTTTCTCAGCTGCTAAAACCAATACCATACAATGGATCAGCTTAAACAACAGGAATTTATCGGCTCATGTTTTTGAGGCTAGAAGTCCAAAATCGATTGAGGTATCAGTAAGGTGATGCTTTCTCCCCAAAGTCTGTGGCATTCTGGAGGTGGGGATCCTTGGTCCTTGGCTTTTCTATCACATGGCAATGTAAATGATGGTGTCTTCTTTCTTTTCCAGCTTCCATTGACTTGCAGCTTCTGGCTGTTCCTTGTGGCTTCTCCTCCAGTGTCCTTTGCTTATAAGATTTTAGATATATTGGATTAAGGTCCATTCTCATTCGGCTTGGGCAAAACTTAACAAATAACATCTTCAAAGTTCCTATTTATGAATGGGCTCACATGTATAGGAACAGGTGTTGGGACCTGAACATCCCTTTTGTGGGGGATATGATTCAATCCCCAACAGATATTATGGATAGATTATTATACCGACTGGCCAGGTTTCAGGATTTTTTTCCCCAGGAAAAGTACTGTTTCTGACCTTTGCTTTTAATACCAGAAATTCCTTTTAAATGCTGTGAAAATCAATTACACCTTGGTGTTTGTGCTGCGCATCTCAAAAATGCAGTCAATCTCATTTTCCTTTTTGAGAGTACTTGCTATGGAAATAATGGAGAAATGTGTTCCTACAGTACCACTAAGTCACTTTTATGTGGATGAAATGGCAATTGTGATAAAGCCCTTGAAATAGTTAATTCTCACTATTTACTGCCAGGGTATTTACAACCACCACTTCGGCACAAGATAAAGGTAACAAAGTTATCTTTGGTTTTTCTTCAAATTCTGAATCATAAGTCTTGGGAAAAGAAAAAAATATGCTGGAAACTTACTGTGCTCTTTAAGGGCCCTTCCAGCTCTAAAATTCAATGACCATAGTATCAGTTCTTAAAGATTTTAGTACATGGTGAATCTATCTTAGACACCATCCCAGGAGATTTTCTTACTGAAGTATCAGTATGTTGCAGTTCTGCAGCATAGAATCAAGAATAGTGAAATACGGTAAAGCTTCACTGTTCTTCATAGCATGCTTCTTGGAAAAAAATCATCTCTCTATTGTGCAACATAATGAACAATTTAAAATCATACTGTTTGCAAGCACTGTAATTTAGAATTCTAAACTGAATTCATGCTTATAAATTACTGTTAATATGTAAAAATCTTGAGGATGTATTTAGAACAGTCAATTTAGAGGGTACATTTAAATCCATTTCTTAGAATAATACTTTGAGTTAGGTTGAGTATTTCCATTCAACAGAGAAAAATTAAGTATTGAAAGATTTTTCTACTATCCTAGCTTGGACATTAAGTAATAATGAGGCCTCCATTAATTCATTTATTATCTCATTTACTACATTTTTATTAAGGACCTCCTTTGAGGCCACTCTATTAAATACTGATAATATATAGATGAAATCTACTACCCCTGAACATAAGGTGGCTATATTCTACTGAGAACACAGAAGCTAACATACAATAAATATAGTATAATAATTGCTATAATGAGACTATGGAAAAATATAGTGAGAACATAGGCTCTTAGGCAAAGGAAAATCTAATTGTACTTGGGTATATTAGGGAAGGTGTCACAGAAAAATTAACAAGGAAGCCTTGACCAACTTCTTAAAGGAGAAGTAAGCATTTACTAGTCACATTTCAGGGGCTGAGGCTTATGTAGACTGCTGGTCTTTTTAGTTGGATGGAGTAGCATGTGCATCGTTTGGGAAAATAGGTCATTGGATAGTTTTAAGATGAATCAAAGTGTAGCCAGATTCTGTCTAGGTCCTTGGCTAAACCGCAAGAAATGAATTTCAAGAGCATGCCGTGTTGATTAGGCCAGTAATTTATTAAGGTAGGGAGGGAAGAGAAATGGGAGAAAATAACAGATTATGGGTCGCAGAGAGAGGAAGGGGCTGAAGAGTGACAAAGTGGGCTGATTTATAGACTACAATTGCCCATTATAGATTATAAATGCCCTGGCATGGGAGGAGTCCCAGTTGTTTGCTGTTTTGATTGATTACCCCACCCATCAATCCCCGGGAAAGCCCAATGATAAGGCCCCTGGAGAATGTCCAGGGCTTCTCCTGGCTTCCAGAGGAAAACTCGTTCTGAATGGGAGAATCTTGTGAGGGTCTTCCAGCAGCCATCTTGGGGATATTGATGTCCACGTGGACTTTTTGCCAGGTTCCAGATCCGTCTATTGATTCCCTATCTAGACTGCTTCTAAAGGATTTGATTTGCATTGCAGAAATTCAACTGTGGTGTCACTGTGGACAGTAGAACTAGAAAGGACAAAATTTATTTATTCTTTATTTATTTCACAAAAACTGATAGAGAATGGGCACTGTGTTAAGCAGTGGAGGTATAATAATAGTGGAGCTCCAGGTCCCTACCTAATGGAACTGACAGTTCAGTGTAGGAGTGTAGGAGATGCACAAAATGAAGCAAATATATACCCTTTAGAAATTGAAAACTGAATGAAATATTTTGAGAAAGCAAACAAGGGTCTGAAGTGTAATGGGCAGGAATGTCAAGGAAGGACTTTAGAATGGTCAGGCAAGGACTCTGAGAACTTTCATTATTTCAAAAAGTACATTATTTGTAACAAACCTCACAACTGATTACAGCAATAAGATTGTCACTGCACTTCAACTGAGAGCTGCTGTTCTAAGTAATAAGCAAGGAGGATCTCTCACAGAGGATCTCCTAGTGGTATTCAGTCTGGAAGATGTTCTCTTACATTCCCTTCCAAGAAAGATTTATAAACTCTGTTTTATTAAAGCTGCACAAATGAGAAATCTTTTTGTAATAAATATTTTTCAAGGCTTGATTTGGAAAAGATTCACAACTCTGTTACATATGTATAGTCCTACAAATAAGAAGAGAAATAAAGTCTATATTTTAAGGCTTAATTTTGAGCAATTGGAAAGGTTCAGAAAGATACCTTACTGTAACTAGTATACATGATCTGATATAACAGCCACCAGACCTGTTTGAGCTAGCAGAAGTTAAAATAAGCCATAGTCTGGTGTGGTGTGCTGAAATGGGTCAGGAGAGCATAGAAACAGCTTTCACAAAAGAAATCTCATTAGGGAACAAAGACAGATATTTTAGAAGCTTCTCTGGCTAGTGAAGGGTGGGGAGCAGGATTTGTGACTCAGAATAGAACAACAATCTGCAGTTTTTAAAAATTTTATTATTATATATGTGTATGCATGTGTATTTAAGTTATGTGCTATAAAATATAGATATATAATATGGGTTCTGTTTTCCTCAACTAAATCTTTGCTATTGTATGTGTATATGCATTTTAATAATAGTCCAAGTAATCTCTTACTGTCCGCCTGGATTGGTTAGACTTTAATTGGATATACAAAGTAACTAGCACCTCTTTACATAATGATATATGAGCCAGGCCTACTCCTGCATGATATATTGGCAAGTAATCAATGCTTGTTAAATTAAAGAGGTGTTTATGTTTGGGGGGAAGTGCTAAATTACAGTGGTTAAGAATGTTGGCTCAGCTCTCAGATGGTCTTGTTTCCAAGCCTGGGCCTGCCGTTTGTTATCTTGAGCCTTAGGCAAGTAACCTAATCTCCCTAAACCTCAATTTTCTCACATTTAAAATAGGGAGAGAATTGCGACCTATTTATAGGTTGGTTGTAAGAGCTCAACAACATAATCCACATAGAGTATTTGGCAGAGGCACAGTTCCAGCCTCAATGTTTCAACTTCTAATTATCTAGTAATAAATATGTAAGATCTTCTTTAAAACAATTTACTAGCTAAAATTGAAACTGCAGTTGGAACATGTAGGCTTATTTTGCTCTGAATACAGCTAACAATTCTGTGTGTAATACAATGCCATTTCATTAGATAATTTAAAGGAGGAAAATTATCTAATCTTTATCCAGTTTAAGAAATTTCATTAAAAATTTTTCATTGATCCAATTGCCATAGTGTGGATATTTATCTAACACTGTATTTGTTTTTTTTTTTAATTGCTTCCTTTATTTGCTTATTTTTCATTTCATACTGTTCCACAAAGGACTTGAAGTAGTTTCCAAGCTTATCTAGTTGACACATTGGTAGTGTTTTTATTAGCATTATGATATGAGTTGTTATGAATATATTACAAAATCTCTTGGCATGTTTTCAATTAAGTGATTTCAAGAAATGTTTCAAAAATTAAAGCTTATATTTATAAACTGAAATACTAATAAAAGAGGATAAGCAGTAACACCACAAAAATATTGCTATTTCATGAGACATGCCTATTAAAATTATTTCTTAATTCTAGGAGAAGAATGATAAAGAGAAAAGAATAAAGGTGATTAAGAATTTCCTTAGTTTTTCCAATAAATTGAAAATGATGTCAAAGTCCAAAAATGATGATCACTATTTTCTTTCCCCTGAAAATTTATACAAACACAAAGAAACCATGCTTTTTCCATGTCTAATTAAGTTTGGGAAGGAAAAGTGAAAAACTTAAAAATGAAATTAATATTGTCAATTTATAGTTATTTGTATTTCTTTTATGTCTTTAGAATATATTAGATACCTTGAGAGCAGTTGTCATGTCTTAATTTGTATTTCCTTCAGGGTATGACACATTGTTTTAGTTTGCTAAGGTTGCTGATGCAAAATACCAGAAATGGGTTGGCTTTTATGATAGGAAATTTGTTAGGGTAAAAGCTTACAGTTCCAAGGCTGTGAAAATGTCCAAATCAAGGCACCATCAGAGAGGCTTTCTCACCAAAGGTCAGCTGCAGGTCAGATCCTGGGATTCTGCCACATGGCAAAGCAAAATGGCAGCTCTCTGTCTGGGTCCTTCAGACCGCTTTCTCTTGGAGCTCAGCTGTGGGTGATCAAACACATGGCAGGGCTTGTCTCTTCAGCTTTGAGCTGCTCCATGAGCCTAGCACCTCCTGGGCCTCTTTATGTGTGTCAGTACTCTGCTGATTTAGAGCATACAAAGCTTCCAACCTCGAGAACCTCTCTCAGCCTTTTGGGGTTTCTTTGTCTTTCTGTGACTGCAGGCGATCTTCTCTCATGAATGGGTCAAAGTGGCAGCTGTCCTTCTGTGTGTGTTTCTCCTTTCAGTTCTCCATTTATATAATCCTCCAGAAGAGGGTGGAGAACCAACCTGGGTCATAATTCACTGCTGTAGTCCAATCATAGGCCCTAAAATGATCTAATCAAGTGATCTAATAAAAAGGTTGCTTAACTGAATTTCATGCAATCAGAGGGCCCCACACCCACAGGAATGGATGAGTTCAAAGAATATGATATTTTCTGGGATTCACAAAAAAACTTCAAACCATCACACACATAGAAGGTACTCAGTAAATGCTTGCTCAACCATCATAATGTTCATGACAAATTTCACTTACGCCAAATTTTACTCTTAATAGAATATGTTCCAATTGGGTTATAATGTAAATAGTTTACCAAAGTAGCTGCATTTGTAATTTCACTAAGAAATTCTGTCACTATTAAGTCTTGGAGGAGGAAAGTATAGAATATTTTCAGTCTGCACTTACAAGGCTTTAAAATTGGTGTTTATTTACCTTTTGTTTATATACTAGCTAGTAGAAATATTAAAAAGAAAAATATATTTCAAAGATCTACAGTACAGAATGAAAAAAAAGGCAACAAACCAAATTAGTTTTTGACAGCTACAAATGAATAGAAACCCAAATTTCTTTCATTTGAAACAAGGTTTTCTATTTTAAAGGTAATAAAATTTAACAGCTATGTATTTAAAACTTGATCTTCAGGTGGAGTTTCAACTTTTGGTGAGTGTTGTTGCTGAGACTGAGTTTGAGAAAATATATTTTGAGTGAGGTATGACGGCCTAAAGTTAATATTTTAATTGTATTAACTCATACAAAATAGGAAAGAATCTATAGAAAATAATTACTTTGGCCATTATTTCAAACAGAAAAGTTAAACCTTTTTTACAGCTTCTCTTTTGGTGTCAATAACCACTTTTATTCTGCAGTTGAAAAATAATACCAATAATTTTGGAACAGAATCCCTAGCGCTATGAAGCTGGATCTCTTTCTTTCTCTGAACTGCTTTTCTTTTACTATTTCTTAGCAGCCAAAAGTTCATTAAAACATCATGAATCATGCATTCTCTTCTTCCTTTTGCGGTGTTTTTCTCTTGACAATGGAGGATAGGATTTCAAATGAATTTTGATTAAGGAGGTGTAGAAATGAATCTTAATGCCCATTTTTGTTTTATCTGGAACCTGTTAAGAGTTCAGAGTTTCTAAGTGGTTTTTATATTTATATAGTAAAGGACTTTAAGGGTGTTTTTAACATCCTATTTCTACTTTTTCTAAGAAATGTTTGTGTATGTTAGTAAAAAGAAAAAAATTTTGGATCAATGCTGAATTTAAACAAACATCTTTTATCATTGACAAACATTTCAATATTGCCTTTCTTCTGAAAAATTCTGGCATTGTATGGAAAGACATTACATATTTCACCCTTACCAATTTCTTCTGGGGTCATTGCTGTCCCATTTAACTTATTTGTGGAAGTGTATACAGCTACTGAGAGCACAACATCTTGCTGTCATAAGAGGATATTATTTGTGTCTGTGTGTTGCTTGCTTATTTTTTATTTTTAAGGATATTATTTTTAAGATGACTTTACTTTCTGTTTCAGGGTAGATGTAGATATTTTTTAGAGGCATATTTATCCAAAAGCCAACCTTGCTACCTGGATGTTTTAGTTTTCTCGCTGTTAAAACAAATACCATACAATGGATTGGCTTAACAACAAGAATTTATTGACTCATGGTTTCAGAGGCTAGAAGACTTGTTTCCTCCCAGGGCTGGTATCTTCTGGCTGGCTGGCAATCTTTGGGTTCCTTGACCTTTCCATCATTTGGCAATGCACATGGTGATGTCTTTTCCTTTCTCCTTCAGGTTCTGTTGACTTCCAGTTTCTTGCTCTTCCCAAGGCTTCTCTCTGTGTGGCCTACTCTATAAGTCCTCAGTAATAAGATTAAGGCCCATCCTAATATTCAGTTAGGCCACACCTTAATTGAAGTATCCTCATAAAAAGTTCCTACTTAATCTACACCCACAGGAATAGATTAAGATTTTTTTTGCATGACAAAGAACCTTTACTTTTAAGTGATTAGCAGTACATTAAGCTATTGAATTCTACCTAGTAATTTTTATTGAGAGAAACTAAAAGAAGCTCAAACAACTATTCTCATATTCATTGTTCTAACTTTTAGCCAGAAAAGACTACTTTAAGGCTAGCTGTTGCTTCATACATATGTAGCTTGAACTAAATGACATAAATCCAAGCCTACCACACTAGGTATCTGGTTTTCATTATCTTGGCACTATTTTAAATAAGGAGATCACTGTTCTAAACTCAAATAAGGATATAGCAAGTATACTTGGCTGATGTTACAACTCAACACTTATGCCTATTAACTGTGAGCTTACACAGCCTGGAGACCACATGATTTTCCATATTTCAAAACTGAACTCAAATACAAAGAACAGTTCTTTAAACACAGACACAGAAAACCACCATTCCAAAAAATGATTGTTTTAACCAAACACAACTGGAACTCTGCAGTTTTGAAATCTGTCATTTCCCCCAAAGGAACTTCTGGGAACTTTGCCAAAATCAGGTTTTTATCTCCTGAAACAAAACTTAAAATTTAGCAAAGATGAATTTCTTGCCACACATACACGTCATTATATGAAAAAATCAAGGACAATGCCTGGATGAGTTGACTTACTATGCAATTTTAAATGAGAAAAGGAAATACTCTTCAAATTGAGAGTTCCCCACCAGTGACCTAGTTATAAAGTATTCCAAAGCTAAGGGGAAAATGTCATTAGATGACAAATAGAATATTTTTTTTCAGGGAAAGAAATACTCATGACAATTATTTCTTAACTTTACCAAAAGATATCTTGATTTTTTATCCAAGTTTGCATAAAAGATATACAATAAATAAATAGGTTGTTTACTTCTTCCCTTTTAAAAAGTACATCCTGTATATACATCCATATTTATATCAATTTATAATCCCTTAAAACAAATATGGATGATTTCCATACCATTAAGTACAAATATCTTTGGTGGTCTGTGGTTGGGATCTCATAGGTGAAATGCTATAAAACTGAATCCTTTGGAAATTTTATGTTCATGGATGAATTCCAGAATAGTCTCAATTTATACTAATTTTGTTGCATGGAGACTTTTTTGAAGATTATTATATCTAAGTTCCAGCATTTATGATTCTTTTAGGGTATTATGACTCACTAGGGACAAAGACTGACATGTATAGAGGCCCTAATGAAAGTAACTTATGTTCTTATGGATTCTATGATTTAAAACATAATTCCCATTAATTTGCACTATATACCAACAATAAATTAAAATTTAAAAGTGCTATTTTCATCATGCTATACATAGACTCAGAAAGTTTGCTAGCTCTTAAGAATCTAGAGAAAACATTATTGATCAATCATTCAAGGAATTTATTTTATGATATGCCCCAACTTATCTTTACCACTTCATTTTTGACTATGATCCCACATAAACCCCCACCACTTGTCATAGCCATTCATTTGTTTACTGCTGAACATTCTATCTCTGCATTCCTAGTTCTCCAATTCATCATCCCTTTTGTATCAGGTGGAAAACTTTTGTCAAAATTCAGCACCATTGACAGTTCCATGTTTTTGAAGTCAATGGCCTACTTCTTTCAACGTAGAGGAAGGCTTGGTAACTTTACCCTTGAAGCCATGCAAAAGTCTGAATTCTGCTAATGAAATTCTCATTGCCACTATCATTGAAAATAGATATTATAACATTATTAAGAAGGAATTAAGTTTATTCTATGGCATCCTTGAGTTTCTATTCATTGAAGACTTTCTCCTCTGAGATTTTTGGACCCATTAACATGAGGAAAAAGGTGAAGGTAGTTGTATCTCTGGGTCAGGTTTTGAAACTTTCTTCTTGATAGTGCTACAAATTTGTTTCTGAAGAGTATATTTGAGATCCTGACCATTTCTAGTTTCCTTATTTCGTAGATAAGAAACTGAAACAAAATGGGTGAGCATACATTAGGAAGCAGGTCTCTTATCTTTTCATAAATTGCTTTTTTCACAACACCAAACTAATTTAATTCATCATTAGTTACTTTTCTGCCAAAATGTGAAGCTCAAATGAGGTGAAGATGGAGATTAGGTGAAGCTTCTTGAGAATTTAAAACTATATTGAGAATTGTGGGAAGATGGCAGCATATTACACAAAAACAATGGAGAAAGAGCTAAAAGCTGGTTGAGGGACCTGATTTGGGGGTGAGCATACCAGGACAGTACTTCACAACTCCCAGGAGGGTGAGGGACAGAGAGATGAAGAAGCCAAAACAACAAATGTGAGTTGCCAAACCACCACTGTGGCGGGGAAATGCTCCCTTCTCCCATCCCCAAGATATTAAGCTGGGGTAAATCCCCTGGCTCACTGCAGTCAACTGAGAGGGGAACAGACATCTTCCTCCCTGTCAGCTGTTAAAAGGGAAAAGGGAGGGGGAGTCAGGGAGCTTTTCTTCAGTGAATTAGGCCAGCAGAGCCTGCTTTGAATCTCAGCTCTGGCCAGACCAAAACACAAATGGAGAGAAACACACCTCTGTGGAAAGGTGTGCTGCCGAGTGCCATCTGCT
>JAQZBX010039598.1:0-22985 GCA_029593785.1 Cabassous unicinctus
GGCTCTCCAGGGATGGGTTTGCTTCTGGCTGCCTCCTCCCCTGCGTCTTGTCCTCCTTCCCCCAGGCTTGGATCTCCATTTCCAAACTTTTGTGGCTGTCATCTGCTGTCATCTCCTTTCTGTTTTCTTTGTACTTGCGGGTTTATGTTTTAATTTTTCTTTTCACTTTTACTGTCTATTTAGAAGGGGTTGGGGAGGAAAAAGCAAATGTGTGTGTTCAATTTTTCCTGTTTACCAGGAGTCAATTCACATATTCTTTCAGTTTATTATCTCTTCAAGCATTCATGAATGTGTCTTGAACCTAGTAGGTGCTCAACACAATAAAATCAATTCCGAAGGGAATAAAGGGGGTTAAACTTGTGAAGATTGACAGAAACGTCAGACAATGGCATTAATTATCTGAATTTCTCAACCTGCATTCATTCAATAGTGACTGAGCAGCACACTAAGATTTTGGTCCTGGGATGTGGATAAAATGATTATAAATCTTAGGGCCTCTCCTGGAGAAATTTTTGGTGTCTCTTCCTATGACACATGGTAGCTCCGTCAGAAACGTAAGTTGACCTTTTGCTATAGGCTGGACTGACAGAAAGGAGTGGCTGTCTTTTTATAGAGAGAAAACAGCTGTGCAATCATCGTATTTGCCAGGAGAGGGGAAACCTGTCAAGGGTTCCTGCTTGTCACTGGCAAGAACAGCCAGAGGCTGGGGAGACGCAAATTACTCCAGGGGTGTAGGGTTCTTCGGTCGCTCTCTGAGAATTGGCTTAGCTCTATCCAGAGTCCCAAAGGAGGCTCTGAGCTTCCTCTTTGGACCTGTGAAAGCGTGGCCTTTTTACACAGAACATTTCACCATGCCAATAGGTAGTTTCTAGAGGGGGATTGGGAATTCAGCTGAGCTCTGGTTGCAGATGATTCTTTTTCATGCCTAGCTACCCAAACAAAGAGAGCGAGCCAGAAGCCAAATCCGCCTGTGAACACACACAATGAGTTTGCTGCAGGGGAATGCCCTGAGCTCTGCCTGATTAAACTCCTGCCAGAGCGCCTGGGGGCAATTTCGCTAAGCCTCTGAGTCTTGGATTTTGGCAGCTCTCTTTTCTCTGCCCCCACCTTCCCCTTCCCCATGTCCTCAAATCCATTTGTGCTGTTGTTTGGAAGGGACCCAATTCATCCAGATTGGCAGCGCTGTAATTGGTATTTGACCTGCCTCTGCCTCTTTCCCTCTGCGTCTGATCCTTCTGATAATGACAGCTTATTTTCTCCCCTTGCCATCTGAAAACAAAAAGAAATCCTTGAAAGAGTTGTTGAGTTATACTTGAGTCTTCTGATGTACCGCTATGGAAAATAAATTCGTATTTGAAAATATTTTTTTCACTTCCACTCCCCTCTTCTTCCCTCTTCCCTCAAACAGTCAACATTCCTGGGAAACATTAACATGGAGAACTGATTTCCATCTCAGAAGGTGTTGTGACTACCGTGGCAACATCCCTGAGATCTTACCTGTCAAAATGTTGATGTTCTCACTTAAGACCTTCATTTTACCACGTAATTGGTGCCTCCATTCGCCAGGCTCTTATTCTCAAGTGTTATTTCCTAGGATAATACTCACAAAGGTTTGGGGATCCTGGAATGAAAAGTGTTATATAAACTGAAATCATTATCCCCTGGCAAAAGGTAATCTCCACTGCACACACCACCTGGTTAAAACAACTCACATTCGCACGACGCTTTGCAGTTCAGATGAGCTTCTCAAGTCTATTATTTCATGGATGCCTCCTGATAACACTGAAGAACACACAAGGGACGGTCTGACTCCAGGAATCGTCTCACCCTGCCATGCCACCAGGCATGTGTGCCTCTGTACCTGGTAGACTGCTACCTGTTCACAGGTGTTCCTGTGTAGCTCTCTTGAAGTTTTGTCCCAAGTGATTCTCTTTGGCAGGCTGGGGAGAAAGAAACTCTTTGAATACTCTAAAATTGATAAAACTGACTCCATCACAACATTAGAGTCAAGGATACATATAATTAGGGCAATATCTAGAATATGAATTGAGTGTATCATGTAACTTACTAGAGATTAGGATATGATTTTCATGTGGCGATAATGATAATGCACTGTTAAGCTAGTGGCAGAAAAATGTAAGGACTATATATCTGTTGGGACATACCTGACCTCTGAACTGAGATTCAGAAGTATGTCAAGGCCGTAAGAGGTTCTACTGGAAGAGCATCCTGGTGTGGAAGGGAGACCACAAGAAAATAATGTAATAGTTGTGGGTGTGTGTATTTCCTTCAGAAATCTTGCCAAGAAGTTTGGTACGTGAAAGAATATTATGAATGCAAAAATTATTAATAGACTCAGCTGGAGACGACCATCTAGCACAGTGGCAAAAGCACGGGCTTTTGGGAACAGCACAGACCTTGGACAAGCTAGAACCATCTTGCCTCCTGGCTTCTCCACGTACCACTTATACAGCTCTGGGAAGACCTTGATTTCTGCGAGCCTCAGTTTCCCCATCTGGATATATATGGATTAAAAAAGCCTCCTTTACAAAGTAGCTGTGAGGATTAAATGGGTTAAAACGTGCAGCATGCCTGGCATGTAGAAGCATCTTCACAAATGGTGGCAATTTTCACCATCTTCTTCGTTTTAATTAGAGAAGCTATAAGTTTACAGGAAAACCATGCATAAAATGCAGAGTTCTCACATTCCACCCTGTTACTACCACCTTGCTCTAGTGTAGCCCATTTGTTACAATTCCTGAGCGTTGGCCATTCTTATGATGCTGATGCTACTCCCTTCCCCACGGCCTAAGCACCTTATGGTTAGAGGTTCAGTTCAGTTCCCTTTTCTGTTCCCTTGAAACTACAAGTTACAAAGTCTCCAAGAAAGGGTTTGTTCCACTGTAGCCCACCTTGTTTCATCACAGCTGTGCTTCCACCTCACTTCCTGATAGATAATTTGGCTCTACTGATGAGTTTTAGAAAGGACTATTTAAAAAGGCCTGGTTTGCCTGGTCACACAACAGCCAACACTTGGTCTGGAATCTGGTTTGTATGAATGATTGTAAATAGGAATCCACTTTCATTTCTCATGCAGCAAAGGACAAAGGATTACAGCTTTATCTATGACACTTTGTGAATCACATAAATGGCTCTCATCTATGAGTTTTGGAATCATACTTAAGGAATGTTGGGGCGATGAATGCACTTCCCAGAATCTGTAGTGAGAATCACACTAGCCTTGCATTCCTTTTTCTTTCCATTGCCATCACCCTGGCATCCCTGGTCAGAAGGGACCAACGTTTAGAGGTTTTATCTTTTTGTACATGCCATCCTGCACTAATAGACTCAGAAGAAGAAGCTAAAACAGGCTTGTGAGTGACCTAGAATATTGGTGAAAACTTTTTATTGGATAATAGAAATTTGAACAAATCAGCTTAGGCAAAATAGGAAATTATTGGCTTACATGACCAGGAAATACCATGTGCAGCTGGCTTCAAACACAAAATTATGAGACACCAGGTTATCAATCCCAATGGAAAAGAGGTTTATATTCTGATTACTCAAGTAGAAAAGTCCTAGCAAAGACTCTAATGGACTCAACTTACAGCATATGCCCATCCTTGAACCACTTACCATGACCAGAGGGATAGGGCACATTGAGTGGCTCACATGACCACTCAATTGGAGGGAATGATGGTGTCATTATTCACATTTCCATCAGGACCACATGAACTGGGGAGGGTCCAGGACAGACAACACAACATATGTCTACTACTGCCATCCTTGTGTTGTAACTTTTCTGTTGAGAAATGCAATTTTTGTAACTATGCCGATTCCCTTGGGTTCTAATGCTACCCCTTTCCTCTTCCACCAGCTGGTCAGTATCTTTTCAAGATCTTCCTCAATAAAAGCCAACAGTCAAACCCTAAAAGTCCTTGAGAAGTAACATTTATTTTGTAGCCTTTACAAATTTAGCAATGAGAAAAACAATCCTATTTCCACTAAGTTTTCCCAGGCAGAATTTTAAAAAATCTTTTGTCATCTTCATAGAGCTGCTAGACAGTATTATACTTCTTTTTTGCCTTTTTCTACTGATACGAAAGATGTAATGTGGATAATTGGTAAAAGAATATGAACTTTGCAGCCAACTGACCTAGATTCAAATTCTCTTTCAAACACTAGACCACTGGTGGATCAGGGAAATGCAAATAAAAATATGCTAATTTTTTCCTTTATCATATTGGCAAAAATTAAACATATTGATGTAACATACAAACCTATTTTTTTTCTTGCCCTGCATCAATTCCTTCTGTTTCATGGTAACAATACCACATATATCCTGAATAAAATCTTGTCTGAATTCATTTTTAGTCTTCGACTGCTCGATTATGTAAGCCAGTAAATTCCCTTTTTAGTTTAAGTCATTTCAGGTCAGTTATCTACCACTTGACATGGAATTGCAACTCATATAATTGGTAATTTCCCTTTCTCATGAAGGTTTTGGGAGAATAGGCATTCCCATGACTCATTGCTGATGGAAGTATGCATCACTGCAATATTTGGGAAATGCATTCTGTCAGACTCAGATGCAATAAAATTACAGGAAACCTTCTTTTGGGAATTTTTGTTATGGAAATAAAGCACCCACTACATAAAGTACATCTGATAGAATATGCTACCTTCCAGAGCAAATAGAGAACCTAATCTAAGTTGGCTTAAACAAAAAGACGCATATTTCGTCTAAAGGAAGTCCAGAAAAGGAAGACAGACTCTAGAGTTGGTTAATTCAGTGTGCAAAAACATCATTGAGGACCCGGGTTCTTCCCACCTCTCTGTTACCGCCTCCTTGTTGCTGCTTTATCTTTAGGCTGGAGTGAGGTGTTTGAAGCAGTTCCTTGCATTACATCCCAGAGCCTCTGCAGCCAACTTCCCTTCATCTTCATTGGCCAGCTGTAGGTAATGTGCCCATTCCTCATTAGTGACTGACAAGGGGCTGGAATTATCAGCTTTGGCTAATTATTTGGGAATGGATGTTGGAGAGTCAGCCACAAAGTTTACCCAAAAAGATACACATCCATATGTGCACACACACATGGATATTTGTTGTAGCCTTGTGTATAGGGGTAAAAAAAACTGGAAAAAATTGGAATAATGATCAGTTGTGAGATCATTGAATAAATTTTGGATTTTCCCTACTCTGAAATATTCTGAAGCTATTAAAAAGAATGAATTAGATATTTATGTATTATTTGGAGAGATCTTTGTGATATGCTTTTATATGAATAAGCAAATTTCAGACACCTGTCTATATGATGTCGTGTATGTATGTAGTAAGCATAGAACAAATGCAAAAGTAAATATAATAAGCTATTAATACTGGTTACCCTGGTAGTTGGAAAAAAAAATGTCATGACTCTCATGTGATACATTAGTCAGGGTTTTCCAGAGAAACAGAACCAATAGGATATATATAAATATATAAGGGGAGCTGATGTGGCTCAGCGGTTGAACGCTGGCTTCCCACATATGAGGTCCTGGGTTTAATCCCTGGTCCTGGTACCTCAAAAAACAAAACAAAAAATTAAATAAATGTATAAACATATATGTGTATGTATGCATGTAAATATGTTAATATCTAAATATTAAGAGACTTATTATAGGAATTGAATTGGCAAGTCCAAATTCTATAGGGCAGACCTCAAAAGTTGGAAACTCCATGAAGGTAATGTTGAATTCCCCAGGAGAAGCTGGCTGGCTGAAGTAGAGGGAGAAATTCTTTCTGACTTCTGAAATCAGTTCCCACTTTAAGAGCTCCAGCTAATTGGTGATGCAAACAGTCATAGATGCAATCAACTGACTAATGATGTAACTCTATCTATGAAATACCCTCACAGCGACAATCAGGCCAGTGCTTTCTTGATCAAATAACTGATAGTATAACCTATCCAAGTTGATACATGAAATTAACCAACACATTTGATAATAATTTTGTTGCAAAATGTTGCTACTAAAAGAACTGTATGATACAATGAAAATGTCAAAACATCACCTTCTAGGTTGGCTCCTAGAAGACAAGGAAAAACTAATTGAGCAAAAATATCTCTAAAATGATAAAAATATCCCAAGCAGTATTGGAAGCACCACATTTTACAGGATACTAGATTGAAAAATTAATGTTTGAGTAGTTTCTGTATTTCTAGAACCTACTATAGATTCTTGGATATAGATGATGTTTAATAATTTTTTTCCCTGAAAACTTTGTTATGTTATATCCTGGAAATAACAGTGGGATGGATATCTACAAAAAATAGATGACAAGATCAGAGACAATACTTGGATACCTGCCAGTTCAGAGACATAGGAAAATATTAGGGAACAATTTTATTTATTTATTTATTTATTTTTGAGAACTTAAAAATGTTTCAGTTGAAAAAGTTTGAATTACATATTCTTTTAATGCTGGATTAAATGAATATGCTACGTTCATATATTACTTTTCTGCTTTTATCATCCCAAAATGATTGGTAAAAGTGATGCAATGAATTATTTTACATATAACCATGCTTGTAGCTGGATGTTTATGAATCTTGTATTTGCAGAAGTTGATCAGCTCTCAAATAGCTGCCAAGCCAAAATGTAGTTCCTCTTGGAGACACTGTCAAGCCATAGGAGGAAGGGGGAAGAACATTATTGCTACATGTTGATTTTTAAAAACATAGACTAAGAGCACCTTTTATTCTCATGCAATCTCTATTTTGCCGGTGGTATGAGACCATGAATATGTCCATGCAAGCTGAAGCTGTGCAAAATGATTTTAATCAATGAGGGAAATTGTGATTGTTCTGTGGCTTTTAAATTTTTTTCTTAAAACAGCAAACACTTTCTTATTCTCAGTAATAGATGTATAAAGAAATGAAAAAAAAATAAATTCATTTTATTTAGTACACTGAAATTTAAAACACTAGAAACTTGGTAAAAATTTATCAAGTATAATTTGAATTACTTGCCTTCCTGTCATAATTTAAATTATGGAGTGAGCATCTTTTCTGTGACCTGGAGAACTGTAATATCCCTTCCAATGTTTTATCTTTTGCACTTTCAATGTCATGAAATATCTCAGAGTTCCTTTAACGTGAAGGTTTTTGCCAGTGAAATTTCTGCTGGGACATCTTCATCCTTACTGTCACACTCACCTTCCTCATTTATCTAGATAAGTTCACTTCTATTACCTTTCTCTAGCTGACATCTAGAGTCTTGAATGTCGACATTCCCACAGTCAGCTATTTCTTTGATCACTCCATTTACATTTGAATTTAATTTCACTTCCAGCATTATTACTTTTCATTTCTTTGCTGCACTTTCACCTTGACCAATTTCTCCTACTGATGACCCATTTTCTGTAAAATGTTATGTGAGTTTAACACTAGGAGACAAGGAGGCAACACAACTTTATGCCTTGCTGTCTGTGTGTGAAATGAATAACAGATTTCCAGTAACCAATCATAAACAGACTGTGAAAATGGTGATGTGATTTGTCACTGATCATGAGACACATCTATTATTTAGGTAGTGATTTGTAGACCAACAAGTTAGCAGTGAAGTTTCTACTTTATGTAATTAATCACAGTTAGTATACCTTGGTAACTGATATTTGAACTCTTTTGCTGGGGGTCTGACATTATTTTACTAAACTGGGTACTGAAATTCCACATAAAAGAATCATATGATGTGAGGACTGCCTTATATATTCATTATAGGAAATTGAAAAAAAAATACAGATATGCCAAACAAAAGAATATCATATCAACTTTTGATGCAGGGATTGAAGGCTTTGAACTTGTCTAAACTAGGAAGAGAATGATGATGGCAGCAATTACCATTTGTTTCTGGCTAATTTAGAAACTGTGTTAAATTTTCTACCACTTCAAAAGGTCCAGGACCAAAAAAGGAAGAGCAAATTTAAAGGTTTAGACAACAGAAAGAGACGCTGTAGTCTGGGTTCCCTGTTCCCTGATAGCTGAGATCAAAGTACAAGGAGAAAATCCTTGCATAAGAAGCTTCATAAGCTGTATGTAACTGTCTGAATGTAAGATTATGATTTTTACTTAACTGAGGTTTTGCCTGCTGACTTGTTGAAGTTTCTTCTTCCCTGTGTTACTCAGGGAACTGGCACTGCACCGTTGCTGAGCCTCCATCCAGCTATACTCCCAAAGTTTCCTCTTTGGGCTCTGGCACTACTCCTTCCCTGGTCTTTGTTTTTGGAATGAAGTAGTTTCTGTCAAGGGCTTTATTATTCACCAAATTGCCTGTCCTAGGGCTTCAACCCAGTTGCCAGGGGAATTCTCCCAAGGAGCTGGCCAAAGGGAGAGACTTTCCATCAGCAGTGGGCTTCTTGCTACAGAACTCCTTGTAGCTTATGGAAAAACTACTTTTTTAATTTTAGAAATTCAATGTGGAGGCTAGCTTCTGCACTCTAGCTTTCAGGACTCTGCCTCATCTAACACTTCTCAAAGGAGCTTGTGGTATTCTATACCTTCTGCAGTTCATGTGAGATTGGCTAGATTTCTTTTTCAATTTGATAAGCTCAGTATTAATATGCTACTCCATAATACCCCATCAAGGAAGTTTCAGTCACTTCCTTTTTGACTCAGGGAGGTCTGTGAGGGTTCTAAGGGCCAAGACCGTTGGTGAAGGTCTGCTCTTTACTTGATGGCACCATGAAGTTAGGAGCTGAGGAAGCCAATGTTGTTCTATTCTAGCAATAGCAAGTAATTTGTAATTAATCATCTGGGGTGAAGGAAGTAGAAATTGATTAGTGAGTAGCGAAGATTGGTAGTGTATCATTATATAGGATGCCTTGTGCATATTACCTCACATTTTCTTGATCCGAATTTGGAAATCCATTGCAAAAGTGGTGATTCTGGATTCTCCCTCAAAAATAGAGCCTGAGACAAGAGCTTGTGTGTAAGTAGTTTATTTGGGAAATGATCTAGGAAGCAGAAGTGAGAGAAGGGAAAGGCAACATAACATACAATATAGAACATTACCAAATTGGTCACTGCTATGTACAATTAGAGCCTGACCCCACTAGGACCTTCTGAGAAGCCATATAGAGTATGCCTCAGGGAATGGAAGGGGGAACTCTCAGTCCCCTCTAGAGGAGGGCTACACTTGGCTCCCCACATCCTCATAATCTCATTTTGATTTCTGTCTGTAGCCCAGGGTTCATGAACCTGGCCAGGGAGCAACATGCAAGGCAGATCCCAAAGCCCCCATCCCATTCCCATTTCTCTCGGACTCTTTTCAATCCTTCTCTACTAGCTTCCTTTAAAAGCTTATTCAGCAGTTATTCTATTGCAGCCTCTGTCCGTTGTTTGATTCATCAGGAAGGGCTGAAACTCAACAGCGGCTACATCTTAGACGCAAATGGAGTCTTTCCACTTTTCCTTCCACCATACTATCCTGATAAGATCTATTTCATAACTAAAGCACCAACGTTTAAAATAGAGTGGAATGTCAATAAAATGTAACATGTGGGTTTCCAGGCCCACCTGTTTGTGACTACCAAATCAGGTCATATTTCCTTTTGCTATCGTAGTTCATCATTGACCTTGAGTCTCCATCCTTTGAAGACCCTTCCTCTGCTGAGTTTTCCTCACCAGCTGAATTCTGGTTGTCGCATATCTGCCCTACTAGTCATGCCCGTTAACCACTGACCCCCCCCAGAGTGACCTGGTTCTCCAGGATCATTCAGTTTTTCACAAATATACAAGTGTAGAAGAGGCCTTTGAGCCGGCATTAATCAATTTGGTAATCATAGCTCTTAGTTTCATTTTTCTGTTTTCTTTTAAAGAGAACACTAGCCATCCAAAGAAGTTTGAGGTGGTGAGCTTTCCACTCCCACATGGACTTACTACCAGGTTATAATGAAAGCAAGGCTCAGACCAAATTCTGCTACAACAAACGGACATTTGCTAAATATGCATTCACTAGCAAGCAAGCACAAAACAGCTCACGCTGTCTATTCTGGAAGCTTGATGAAATCACCTTGCATGAACTTCTGTTCACTGGAGACAAAAGCCAAGACTGCAGAGGCAGGATTCTGTCACTCTTCCAGTCAACATCAGACATCAAGAATATTCCACACTGATGGCTGCACACAGAAGCTTTTAGCAGGCAAGTCTTGGATGCCATCCATAAGGTTGTAAACTACAGGGTTTCTTGGATGCTAATTCCCTGATGAGGCAAGGTGGAGATGTTTTAGTGGGGCCACATGTTGAGAATATTTTTAATATCACTAATAAGAGCTCATGTCTAATGCTTATTAAGCTCACCATTAGACACTATTTTCTACAATAAAAATCCATTTTTGACATTCAGTATGCAAATTACCAACTCAGTATGATTATTGATTGGGATCCAGGTCACAGAAGCACTGGTGGATGGGCACCAGATTAGAATACCAGTTGCCCTCCCTGACTGCTCTAGAGTTAAAGCTGGAACTAACTGGCATCTATATAATATCTCACTGTCTGTGTTGAAATGTTTTAAAGTAAATTACTCTCATCACTATAGGTTCCCATACCTCAAAGTCTGAGGCCCCACATCTTTTGGACTCCACAGACTGGAGAAGGTACTTCTTCCCTTCAATTCAAGTCTTGCTCATTTCCCACTCTCCCATAGGATGTGGTTGACCACTGGAATCCAGAGAAAGAAATGACAACAGTTTAGTATTTTGCATAATGCAAATTATGACCCATTAATGGGTCATGATATCGATTCAAGGGGATATGTCCCACCTTAAAAACAGTGGAATAGAATATATAGAAATATCAGAGAGCATAAGGGGGATAAGCATTATTTTGGGAACCTTTCATTTATGTTAGATATTTGTGGTATGTGTTCACTGGTTTATTATGTAAAATATAAAATGTCTTTTTTTTGGTACCATGTATCAAAAAATGTTGAGAACATTCAAACAGTTGAAACTCCATTTCTCAAGATTGATGTTACTTAATTTCTTTGCAGGGGAGAGGGGGTACAGGGGCCGGGGATTGAACCTGGGGCCTCATAGGTAAGAAGTCAGAGCTCAACCACTGAGCCAGATCAGCAGCCCTGAGTTGGCTTTTTCATTTGTTTGCTTGTTGCTTTGTTTTTGTTTAGGAGGCACCAGGGACCGAAACTGGGACCTCCCCTGTGGGAAGCAGGCAACTGCTTGAATCACATCCACTCCCTGTTACTTAATTTTAAACACCACTTAAATGCCAGCAGTCCCATTCTCAATTCACATTTAGGCAAAACACTTCTCTCCCTCTTCAAGGGCATGATTCTGGCTGAGGATAGTCAATTTACATCACCAGACAGATTGCTGGCCTCCTAACCTGCAACATCAGCGTTCAGATTTATGGTGACTTCACTGCCATTGGCAAGGACAGTGGGTGGGTACTTGCTTTATGTTTACGTAACGACAGGGCCAATCCTGGTAATTTTCCAAAAACAAAGGGGATCTGTTCCAAAGATTCTGAGAGCTTTCTCAACCTCCTGAAATGAAAAAAAAAAAAAAAAAAAAAAAACCACCGGAAACCTCCCAGAGGCAGTTCCTGCAAAGAAGGAAAAATCTAGCAGGCACCAGGATTGTGCCTCACAAGTAGTCTGTATTCCATATACATCCCTTAAGTCAGATGTTTTCTTTTATACCAAATAAATTGGAAAGAATGGTTAACACTTTTCTGATGATTACATTGCTGCGCTCTCTGCTTGCAAATGGCAGCTTGTATAAAGGGAAAAATCTGAAATACACAACCAGGTTCCCTGGTTCTGTCAAGTGTCTTTAAGAACTCTCACTGACAGGTACCACCAACCCAGGAGCAGCTTTAGCTTCCGACAGCATTTTTATTAGCTAACTCATCGAGGCGCCAAGATCCCGCATCGAGAATTGAAAATGGAGTTTGCAGGTAGGAATATAGCTACACAATTCTTTGAACTTAAATTCAAACTCCATGTTTTTGCTTAGTAGAATGATTCTAAAAATGGCGGTATTGGCTGCTAACATTAAAAAAAAATATGTATATGTGTTCAAAAAAGGCAGCAGAAGAATATCACATGCTAAAGGTGGTGAATAAAAAGCCAGTCTCTTCTGCCAGTGGGACATTCCGATGGGTTCTGCTGGGAGGAATAGATGCTTGACAATAAGTGGAAACTGCTGAAAGGGAGGTTTGAGGAACGTGCAGCTCACCAAGGATGGCTCATGGTTAGAACAGCCCAGAAACCAGGGGGAAAGGAAATTGTGATACCTGGGCAGGAGTCAGGGAGGGAAAACCATCTGGAGGCCTTCATTGGGAGATGCTCAAAGACACTTGCCTGATAGAAACAGAACCAGTAAAATTTGTGATGAGGGAGGCTGTGAACCAGGGACAGAGGGCACAGTGGTGAGCCATGCACGGCCGTGGCACCAGAGCCAAGGAAAGGGCTTGAAAACACTAACGAAGCGCATCACGGTCAGGGCAGCCGATGGACAGCGGAAGCCCTCATTTAATACAGGATGAGAGTAACCTACTGAAAAGCACTGTCTTCTGTTTCAGTAAACAGAATAGGCCAATTCTTCCAGAAGACCTCACGGCTGGCTGACACTTTTTCTTTCAGCAGCTGTAAAGTGTGAGAAATATCTGCCTTGCATAATTTGCATTTTTTATGTTTTTTATGTTTTGAAAGTGAGTTCCAAAATGAAGCACACCGTAGTTTCTTAACTGTGCAGAGTGTGATGCAATGTAAATGGATCCTGTTAAGCTGATCCTTTGACCCGTGGAGTCAGGGGAGGCTGAGGGAGGGGGAGCAGAGCAGAGGCACCGGATGTAGTGTCAGAGGGCTGGGGGCTGTGCGGGAAGCCTGATAACAGAGGTCGAGGGCAGTCTTGGGCTCTGACAATCCGGCCTCACATCTACCCGAGCCTTAGTTTCATCTGCTGGAAATCTAGGGCAGTGCCACCTGGAGTTTAATTATTCATCTATGCTGGCCCCATATCCATATACGGCTTCTTAGATTTCTGCTAGTCCTACAGAAGATGCAAATCCCATGGAGGGTAGGGATACAGGCTCTGAGCCTGGAGCTCAAATCCTGCCTCTGCCATTTACAAGCATCGACCTCTCTGTGCCTCAGTTTCTCAACTGTGTAAAGGGCATAATGAGAGTACCCGCCTCACCAGGTGTTAGTGGGTATGCAGTCCTCAGTGAGGACACATGGAGTCCTCACTAGCTGTTATTATCAGGCATAAGAGAGGCAGCACTGCATGGGGATTCAAACAAGGACTTTGAGCCAGACCGTTTGGACCTGAATCCTGGCTGTGTCAGCTTGGGCAAGTTCCTTACCTTCTCTGTTGGCTCAGTTTTTTTTCATTTGTAAAGTAAGGTCATCAGATCACCTACTTCATAGAAACTGAGCAAGAATCGAATCAGTTAATGGGTTTAACGCTCTTAGAACGGAGCTTGACATATAACTATATGTGTTACCGGTATCATGATTGTGTATATTTTGCATGTCTTTTTTATTTGTTTATTTATTTTTATCTGGCACTGCCCCTGGCCCATACCAGGTGCTCAGGATGCTGTTGAATAGATGAAGGAGTGAGTGAATGAGGTCTAACTCAGTGGACGGCAGTGGAGACGCTGTCAATAGTGTTCCGGATTTGCCAAACGCTCTCTGACTTGTGTGCAGCACACATAGCTTTGGATGAAGCAGAGGTGTCATCCCAGCTTCTTCTCCAGTCCTGTCCTGTGTGCTCAGTGCTGAAAAGGTGAGCAAATAGGACATGCGTCCTGATCGGCCTCAGGAAGTAACTCTCCAGTCCGCCGCCTTTACTCTAAGGGGTCATCATCAAATTCCCCAAGTTTGGAAATCCAAGAAGGAAACACAAATCATAGGCCAAGTGGCTCTCCGTCCCTCTCTTCGGGAAAGTTTCTGGGGGCGGGAAGTCAGCTGTGCCGTCTGAGCGAGTGCCAGCGCTGCTGGTGCAGTGGGCAGGCCAGGGGCAGGGCGCTCCCCTCCACCCCAGGGCTGAGCTGTGCGTTGCCTGGGTGGCAGCAGCGGTTCCGCCCTTTCATAAACATCAAGACACAAAATAATGCAATGTTTAGTCTGAATAATACATTAAGGAAATCAATTAGGCCCACATGCAACTTTCTAAGATTTTAATTACAGTACTTAGGGTACCACACTAGAGCAGTTTGTCGGAAACATAATTTGTTAATGAATAACAACTGACACAGTGAATTAGCCGGGATTGTAATTAGCTCTTGCTAGCCATCCTTCGGAACCCCCATCAAAAGCCAGTTAGCGAAGAGGGAGAAATCTGCTGTGAATGATAACCTCGACAGCTCTGCCGGGGCTGCCTCCTGCAGACCAGTGTCCCCGGGGGGCCCTGGTGAAGCCCACATGCACGTGGGCACTCAGATGCGGTCTGTGCACGAGCCGTGTCTGTGTCACCGGGACCTGCCGTGTCGGATATGCATTTTAAGATGCCCAGGTAATGATTACGCACGTGAAAGCTTGAGAAGCACCAGCCGAGTAGATAGAGCACAGACTGACTTTCGAATCAAACAGATCTTATTGCAGCTCCTCACACGGTCACCCACCCACAGGAGATGTGTCCCCCCGGGAGGTGTTTGGGCACTTTGAGCCTCAGTGTGCTTGTCTGTAAATTGATGTACTAAATACCTACGCTGCAGGGTCGCTATAGGGACTAGCAAGAGCGCAGGTTGAATTCTCATAAGAAAATTTCCTTCTACGTTTCCTTGCCCAATTCAAAGGCGTGTTGGAAGGGTCCCTTACCTAAGCTGTCTATCAGACCATATGAGTGTGTGGGGAATTTACTGCTGAGTCATGGCTCATACGGAATATGGTAATATTTTTCTGGCATATTGTGGGTAAACTGGAGAGGCTCTGTGGTCATCTATAAGGGACAAGGTGAAAAAAGTCATGTTTTCTTTACATCATATAATTACAAGGAAAGTTTAAAAAAATGAGAACGGTATTAGACATCTTCATAACTATTTCCAAATAGAATATTGTCAATTTTTAAATGAGAAAATGAGTTTGCCTCTGGAAATAGAACCAAAAAATTCAAGTTTGATGTTTCAGATGGCTACACACCTGATAAAAAGTTTTTAATAATCATCTCTTCAACTTTTGGATATTCACCATCAATGAGAAAGTTTGTTTGCATGAGGAGTTAAAAAAAAGTACCTAAACCATTGTTTTAGAACTTTTCCAAAACTCAAAATAGTTAAAATTATATGTAAGGACTGTAACAGCCTATTCTTTTCTTTCACTGACAAATGTAATGTTGAATTTTCTTGTGATAATGCAAATAGATTTCAAATCTAATAAGATTTTCTCATATCTAGTTCTTCAAAATAATAAGTAATAATGTAGGTTTAATTTGCAGAACTCTTGCATATCATTAGAATTGTCACCCTGCGATGGCTCGGATGCCACTAGAAGGGCACATCAGCTACAAGTGGGCACAGATCCCAAATATATGGGAAGGCCACCAGCAGGAGCTTGGCCTTTCTGCTCCTCACTCTCTTGACAGGACGGTGGCACCTTGGACTGTGCAGCCTGCTCCTGACTCTGGGGACACAGGCTCCTCCAGAAGCTTCCATGGGCTGCTTGTCCATGCCAGGCAGTCTGGTTCCACATTTAGCCGCTGGTGTAGCTGTCCAGTGGGCTGCTCAGTGTCTTGAGGCAGAGCCCTGTCTGGGGTGTACAGAGTGACCCTGCTCATCCTGGGCCAGCCCCTGAGGAGCACACAGGGCATGGCCAGAGCTGACCGTCCAGGGTCCCTGGCAGCCTCAAAGGCTGCGGGTTTGTCTTGGGACACACCTGTAACCCATTTGTGGTGCACCACTTGGCCAGTGGGAAGTTCTGTATTACTCACTGGCAGGAACCAAGCCATCCTCTTTCCCTTTTACTTCTTGAATCTGTGCACGTGGGCTCTCGTCCTCCTTCCTCTTTTACATCCTGCCTTATGGATGGGTTAAAGGGCTGAGGTCCTTTTCTAATCTGTTGGAGGAGACTTGACCATCTCGAAATGGCTTTCTTTTCTCCCAAATGACAACCTGACAGTGTCTACTGTTTTCACCCTACACTAAGATGCCTAGATTAGTTACTCAGCATTAGGTTTGAAGTCAACTGTGATCTATTTAGCAGTTTGGCTTGCTCCGCTTCCTCAGAGAGTTGTGGAGTGCTTTGCATTGGTCTTTCCTTGCACTGCAATTATAAAATTCCACCCCAGGGTTTGCAATGAATGGAAAAGGCAGAGATTCAATGGGTGGGAAGCAAGAGGCCCCATTTGACTTTGGGCCTAAACTGCATTCTTTAAACAGACTCTTTTTTATTTTTCAGTTAATTAATTTTTTTCCTTTTAGGAGGTACCAGGGATTGAACCCAAGACCCTGTATATGGCAAACGGACTCTTAACAGAGCTTTGCATTGGAGCATCAAGCACTTATCGAGCTATTAATAAATTCTGTATTTCTCTTTGGTCACTAAAAATTCAACAGGATATTAAACTGAAAGTTTCAATTGATGCAACAATATGCATTTTATTTTATTTTATTTTTTTAAGATTTATTTATTTATTTATTTATCTCCCCCTTGCTGCTTGTGTTCGCTGTGTCCATTCGCTGTGTGTTTCTTCCGTGTCTGCTTATCTCCCCCTTGCTGTGAGGTCCCGCTGTTTCAGCCCACTGCGCCGCGCAGGCTGGCTTGCCCTCACAAGGAGGCCCCGGGAAGCGAACCCGGGGCCTCACACATGGTAAACGGGGGCTCTATCCATTGAGCCACACCCACTTCCCAACAATATACATTTTAAAGATGTTAGGCCTTTACATAGAATTTAAATTAAAAAATCACGTATTTTAGTTTCTCAGCTCCCTAAACAAATAACTTACAATGGGTTGGCTTAACGGGAATTTATTGGCTTGTGGTTTTGAGGCTAGGAGAAGTCCAAAAGCAGATGTCAGAAAGCTGATGCTTTCTCCTGAGGACTGTGGAGTTCCAGAGCAACTACTGGTGATCCTTGGTCCTTGGCTTTTCCATCATATGACAATGCACAGGTGGTGTCATCTCCTTTCTCTTCCACCTTCCGGCTGTTCCCTGTGGTTTCCTCTCTGTGACCAATTTCTTTTGCTCTTGAGGACGTCAGCCAAATAGGATAAGGCCCACCCTCATTCATCTGGGCACACCTTAACTAAGATAACATTCTCAGAGGTCAATTTACAAATGGGTTCACCCCGCAGGCCAGAGGTTGGCACCTGAACATACCTTTTGGGGAGGATATACTTCAATCCCCGACTCCCAGCCACATCAGGGATAAAAAAGGTTTGAGAGAGTAGAGATTGAGGGAAGCTTCATAGAGATCTCTTTGGAGAGAGCAGGGCTGTGCTGCGTGTCCCCGACTCGATCCAGGCGTAAGGGTTGAAGCTGCTTCCCCTTTCACCTTGTCAAGGGGGAGGAGTGTCAGTGGGTTCGTGGAGAAGCAGTTAGGGGATGCAGTGGGTTGAATACTGGCCCCCCAAAGATATGTCCAACTTCTACTTCCCAGAACCTGTGAACCTGATTTGGAAAAAGGGTCTTTGCTGATATAATTAAGTTAAAGATCTCGAGATGAAATCATCCTGGATTTAGAGTGGGCCTAAATCCAGTGACGGGGTCCTTAGGAAGGAGAGAGAGATTTGAGAGACACAGGAAAGAAGCCATGTGAAGGCAGAGGCAGAGCTGGGAGTGATGTGAGCATAAGCTAAGGCTTGTCCACCACGGAGGCCAGGAGAGGCAAGGAACAGGGCCTCCCTCTGAGCCTCCAGATAAGGCCACCCTTCTGACACGTGATTTTCACCTCCAGCCTCCAGAAATGTGAGAATATATATATATATATTATATATATAAAGGCATTTCGTTTGTGGCCATTTGTTCAGGCAGCCCTAGGAAACTGATGCAGGGGAACACTTGGGCCTGGCGCCTGCCCCCTCCCCGTCCCCACCTGGGGATCTGGAGGATGGAGCTTGGGTCGTCCAGCTGATGTGGCAGCCAAGCAAAGGAGAATTGCTCCTGCTTGGGGACTGGCTTTCACTTCGAGATTTTGCCTGGTAACCTGGGTAGGGGTCACCTTAAATCCTGTCAGCTAGAATTATCTATCGGGAGGGGGAGAAGCGGCCTCGACAGAGGACAAGCTGAAGCAGTGCTTCCGGATTCCTAGGGGCAGAGAAGAGAGTGAGTGACTCCAGGCCAGTGGGCGCTCACCTGGGACATGGGAATGGGAAGTGAGATACCCCAGAGACCAACGTAAACATCTTCCCGTCTCTAGGGAAGACCCAGTCAGGCCAAAGATTTCTTTTCTTAATCTCACCTTTATTTTCCCATCCCGAGGGGATCAGAAACTGTGTTCAACGAGCTGGAGGAGGGGAGAATTGGTAGACGGAAGAAACTACCACACACTTTTTCCTGAGTGAGTCTCCCTGGAGAGGAGGGGAAAGTCTTACCTTTGAATGACAGCTTCGATTATTATCTATGAGAGTTTTTAATTAAAAAAAAAAAGTATTGTGGTAACATATACATGGCATAAAGTTTCCCATTTTAACACCATTTTTAAGTATACAACGCAGTGGTGTTAGTCACATTTAACATGTTGTGCTGCCATCACTGCCATCCATTTCCAAAACTCCTCCATCACCCCAAACAGAAACTCTGTACCCATAAAGCAGCTCCCAGTTCCCCCTCTCCTCGGCCCCTGGACCTCCACTCTACTTTTTGTCTCTCTGAATTTGGTTATTCTAGATATTTCATGTAAGTGGACTCATGATTTTTGTCCTTTTGCATCTGGCTTATTTCACTCGGCATAATATTCCAAGATTCACCCATGTTGTAGCATGCCCCAGAACGTCATTCCTTTCCATGGCTGTAAAACATTCCCCCTGTCAAGTCATCTGTTGATGGCCACCTGGGCTGCTTCCACCTTTTGGCTACCGTGAATAATGACGCCATCAATGTGGCTGTACACATATCTGTGTGAGGCCCTGCTTTTAGGTAAACACATGCTGGACTTTTTAATCACTGAATTTATACTGTGCTCGCAGCTAAAAGTGGCTGCGGGACCCTTAGTCAGAAAGTAATCAGAAAAGCACGGGCTTATCTGCGTTTTCATCCCACTGAATACATTTTGAAAGGAAAACAGGAGATAAGAATAAAGCTGCCATCTGATTACATTCCATGAGCCCTGGCTGTACAAGGGACTGCTTACAATTTCTTAACACATAATTCCTGGGCAGAGAGCTCTGAAGGGATAGAGGGTTGAGTGGGAACATTGGAGCAAACCTCACATGAACTCTGACACAGATTCACAGATCCCCAGGCTTGGAAAGAAGCATGACGTCTTTTCTTCCAAATGGCCTCCTGATATTTTGAATCCTTCTGCCATGCCCCTGTCAAAGGCTCACCCCACCTGTGTTTGAATATCTGCAGGGATAAGGGACCTTGTCTCCTCCCAAGACGGTCCACACCAGTTTGGAGCAGCCTGCACTTAGAAAGGCTTGCCTTCCAGCCAGTGGATGCTCTACCCTGAGAGTCCTGGATCTTACATTTGGGCAACAAAGAGCAGTTGAAGTTCTCCTACACAGGACAGTCCTTCCCCATGTTTGAGCCATGGGACCTCCTGAGTATCTAACTTCATTAGTTTGTGTATTAATTCATGCTTTTATTTATTCTTCCACTTATTCATGCAAATATCCAGTCCCTATTTGCAGCTGAGAACCTGGGTGTGGAGACAGAGGGGGTAGAAAATCATCGTAATGTGTGCACTGTGGTAGATGCACTAAGCTGGGTACCTGTTAGACCTGGTGCAGTCTTAAAGGAGACAGTGACGTGTTCCCTTGGGGCAGATGAGTGGGATAGGAGGGCATGGGAGAGGATGAGGGAAACTTGATTGGCAATTTGAAATAAAAGTAGAAATTTACCAGGCAGACCAGGGAGCAGGGCTGGGGAGTTATTCAAGATAGATAGAGCAGCAGGTATGGAGGCTGGAGGATGTGGACTAGTGGGGTACTTGTGGGGGGAGGGCAACTGATTTGGAATAGTGGAACACACAGGTGGTGGCTGGGAGGGTCAGGGCGTGTGCTTTCCAGGCCTTCTGATAAGGACACACCTTATTCCAGAATGACCTCATCTTAACTAACTACACCTGCAGAGACCCCGTCTTCAAATAAGGTTACATTTTGAGGTACTGGGGGTTTAGGACTTCAACATATCTTTTAGGGGGGTCACAATTCAACCCATAACACAGGAGGTAGAGTTAAACATGGAAATGGGGGCCAGAACATTGGGGAATCTTGCATCTGTACCTCGCTAGGAAGTTTGGACATTTCTCTGAAGGCAACAGGGAGCCAAGCAGTATTTTAAGAGGGAGGTGGCAGTGTCTTTTAGAAAGAGACAAGGTGGCAGGGGAGCAACCACCCCTCCCCAATTGCGGTTATCCTTTAACTTTTTTTCTGTGGAGTCTGGAACTGATTTCAATGCTTCCAGTGCAGCCTGATTATGCTGGAGGGGAATAGACTTAACCTCTTCTCATTTCTAAAAACTTTATTCTGATGAGGGCATCTGTGTCACAAATGAACAAAGCGGTACAAAGTCCTATTGGATAGGATCCTCCAATTATATGGGAATATAGTGTCTATTTCATAGGATTTTCCCTTTAATTGTAACCTGAGCCCCAATAATTTTTATGTTAGACTCAGATCTTAGGAAGGTGAATGGGCCTCTGGGTTAAAGTTTGATTGGAGATTCTCTGGAGAGGCCAAGGAGCCTGTGTGGGCTGGGTCTTCTCGACCATGCAGTTTTTGGATACATTGCACAATATGATTCTTATGATAGTTTTCCCTTCTCATTGGCTCTGCCTCTTGCTAGGCTCTGCCACTTTGTTGGGGATTGAAGCATGTCCCTCACAAAAGGCATGTTCAGGTCCCAACCCCTGGTGCTGTGAACTCATTTGTAAATAACACTTTTGCAGATGTTATTAGGTAAGGTGTGTCCAAACTGAGTGAGGGTGGGTCTTAAGCCCATATGGCTGACGTCCTTCTTAGCAAAGGAAATTGGTCTCAGAGAGAAAACTGGGGAACAGCCAGAAGCCATAAGTCAACAGGCCCAGAAGAGAAAGGAGAAGACACAGTCACGTACGTTGCTATGTGATGAAAAAGCCAAGGAACCCCAAGCCTGCCGACCAGCCCGACAATACTGACCCTGGGAGGAAGCAAGCCTTCTAGCCTCTGAAACCATGAGCCAATCAATTCCTGCTGTGAAGCCCACCCATTTCATGGTATTTGCTTTAGCAGCTGGAAACTAAAGCACACTTATGACTTTAGATGCGTTTATTTCCCTTTGTGGTGTGTCATTTTTCTGTGCTATAAGATGGATATAAATAACTCTCGTAGGATTATTTTCAGGGTTAAAGTAGATAGTCCGTTTCATTCTTCATCTACTGCCACTATCTCAATCGAGACCACCGATTTCTCTCATTTGGCCTAATGCCCCGGCTTCCCATGTGATCTTCCTGTCACTTGAGAGCACTGCAGCCTAACCTATGGTTTTCAAACACCTGCAGAGATTACAAAGGTTCAGTGCAGCCCACTGCCCCAGGACAAAGTGCTGACTCCTTAAATGGGCTTCACCAAGCCCTTTGTGGTCTGGCCGGTGTCTCCCTCCAGCCGCCTCTGGCCGTGTTTCTAAGGAGTGCTGGTCTCCTGCCTTATTGAAGTGCCTGCAGCCTTTGTTTCTTTGTGTGCACTTTTTCCATCTTACCTCTGGGCCCTTTTACTTACTGTTCCCCCTCCTGGTTTCTCCCTCCCCCATTATAGGTTGAATTGTATCCTCCGAAAAGATATGCTGAAATCCTAACCCCAGCACCTCAAAATGTGACCTTATTTGGAAGTAGATTCATTGCAGATGGAAATTAGTTCATACTGGAGTAGGGTGGGTCCCCAATCCAATGTGACTGGTGTCCTTATAAGAAGAGAAGGACAGACAGACACAAGAGAGAAGACCATGTGGAGACACAGATTCTGGAGCGATGCATCTACAAACCAAGGAATGCAGAGAATTGCCTGCAAACACCAGAAGGCAGGAGAGGCAAGGAAGGGTTCTCCTCTATAGGTGTGAGAGGGAGCGTGACAGGAAATGAAGTCAACCCCCTCCGTCTACATAAGTGCTTCCCAAACCTTCCTGGTGCTGAGATTACCTGACATGCTTCCCAAGTACCACCCCAGACTCACTGAATCCGAACCTTCAGGAGAGGATCCCCACTCAGGGAAGTCAAGGAGACATAGATTCCCGAAGCCTGAGACAGTCTTCCCTGGATAGCGTTTATTTGCTCAGGGGTCTGGGAAATTTTCCGGCTTCCTCAAACCTCGGCTCCCACTACTTGTTGCTCCCATCACATGTATGGGGACTTTTTCTCCAGGTCTCTGAGCATCCTGAAGGCAGGGATTGTCTTGTTCATTGTTAAATCCACAATGTCACATTCAGTATTTGATGCGTAACAGATGCCATTAAATGAGTTCCCTTAGTCGCCAGGCTTCACGAGGAATGCTCCCAGCAGTTCCCAGGCGGCCCCAGCAGGAGAACCCTGCTTCTCTGAACGGATCGACTATCTTTTCTTTGCTACAAGCCTCATTCCTTGATTTATCTCTTCCATTCTGAAAACACTTTGATGTTAAAAATTATGCTGAAAAGAGGAAGAAAATGACTTCCCAAGGTCAGGTATTTGGACTCTTGAGTCAACTGGGAAATAAATAGTTGAGTTCTGATATAGCATATGAAACTTTGTCTGTAAAAATCAGACCCTATAGTTTTTGATATTTTCACCTCATTCAATGAAGTTGTTTTCTTTGGAAGAATAGAACATGTATTAGTCAGACCCTGGGCAGAGGGGTGAAATGGCCTGG